>JAHLJT010003656.1:24449095-24747489 GCA_031308135.1 Acheta domesticus | reverse complement strand
GAAAGTGATAAGCAAAGATATATACATATATTTCGCATAGATTTCTGTCTATTTTAAAACATGAAAAATTGTTGCGAACTGAAAGAAGGAGAGAAGATGCAAAAGAAGATGGATTATGTTAACTGAGCTGTCTAGTCTATGTATTTGACTGACGATTGACAAGAAGAAATACACCAGCAATCATTCATGCCTGTACAATGTTGAAGTGATCATTACATTAATTGACTGAAGTCTTTGTTCGAACTCAACAAGGATAATTTAATAACATAGATTAACTTAGTAAACTAGATGATGAAAGTATCCATAAAATTACTTTGGATTTAGAAATTTGAACACATGTTTAAAGAAATATTATACCGAGGAAAGAATCATATAGCGCAAGAATGATTTTTTTAAATGTACGAAAGCAAAATTCCGTTTCTAAGGCTTGTAATTATATCTAAAACGGATTGCATTTGCTTGGTTTAAAGCAGTAATAGGCTAAGTAGAAGATGTAAATAGGAATTTCTTATCACATCAATTCAGTAATGAATAATTCAGTCGATTACATATCACGAGCTTCCTATAGTGTGATCTCGGGTTCAATTCCCAGTCGAAGCAAAATAGAGTTTTAAAACTTTCTTTTAAAATCTTCTCCGTTTCTGTGGATGTGTAACGAGGGCAGGCATAGTTTGCTAGATACGGTGAAGGGAATTACGTCATGTTCTGTCACATGTCTGTCTCATACCCAAGGGCTGGAATTAAATTAGGCCCAGGCGTGGGGACACCGTTAATTTCCGAACATTCCGAGTTATCCGAAGACAGAAAAAAATCTTATTTTCAATTTTGTTTTTCGAGAAAGACACCGAAAAAATTTAAACTTTTGCAATTTCAAAATTTATTTATTTATTTATTTATTTGTCAAAAAAAATAAAAACTGTATATGACGTGTGGGGAAAGAAATTTATCACATAAATTCACAGTTATCCGTAAAAATCGGTCCTACGCCACCTTAATAAGTACTTTTACCTATTCTTAAAAGAAATTTAAAGAAAAAATTTGGAGCCATTTTGAGAAAATTTTGAAAATGTCCGGGGGCTTCATGAAAAGTATCCCCAAATTTTGAAGAAAGTTTTTCAAAATCGCGGCGCCTCGAGTGGAACCAGATCGATCGGGAAATATTCATTTCGGAAGAAATCGTACTTATGGTTTAGGCGCTAGTGTTGTTCACAGACACCGGACAGACGTTCAGACGGACGAACAGGAGGACGGACGGACGGACGGACGGACGGACGGACGGACGGACGGACGGATGGACGGACGGACGGACGGAAGGACGGACGTTTTGCTTTCAATTGGTTTTTCGGTATGAAGGACGCACAAATCAGGGATTCTGGCTACACCATGTGTTAGAGAATTTTTTCTTAGTTTACCAACTGGATTTATCCACTTTTTCGTTACACGGCCCGGCAATGATTTTTTTTCTGTCGACAATTCGTCTTTTTTTCGCATTACATAGTATTACATAACTTTTCGTGTACTGCGTATATTACTCCGTATATACATATGTATAAGGGAAAGTAAAAAAAACGGAGAGAAATTGCAGGAGCGAGAGAAGAAAATGGAAAGCTTTCTGCGTTGCTTGGAAGCGCTCACAAGGGATCCGAAGAGTCTTGAGGAGGTTGGCGTGTCGGCCCTTCCTGCAGGCGCTGTGGCGTGGCCTGTCTCAGCGCCCGCCGAGACGCCTTTCATCGCGTCGTCGAGAACGGAGGCAGAGGCGGAATGACAGGAGGGGAAGGTGGCAGAGTAGAGAAGCAGGAGGATCAGGAGGCAGAGCAGAAGGAGGATGAGTAAAAGGAGTCGAAGAAAGGGGTGAAGGAGGTTGGAGGGGAAAAGAATAATATCGCGCAGCCAGGGCGTACATGGGGTGATGAGAAATGTCGCGATGTGTCGGGGTGTGCCGAAGTGTGTCGAATGTGTCGGAATCTGTTGGAATGTGTAGGAAAGTGTCGAGATGTGTCGGAAAGTGCCGGGTGTGTTGGGGTGTGCCGGTGTGTGTCGGAAAGTGTCTGGGTGTGTCAGAGCTTAGCAGGTCACGGTGGAGCTGGGCGGAACATGACGGGGGGACGGAGGAGCATGGCGTGACATAGGGGCCTGGGAGGGTCGTGGCGGGGGAGCGTAACTTAGGGCATGGTCGGTCTAAGAGGAGCGTGGCGGGGCTTGGAAAGGCATGACGGGGCAGGATATAAAGGGGATGAGAGGGGCATGGCGGGAATGATAGGGGCATGGGAGGGCTGGGAAGGAATGCGGGGGCTAGAAAAGGCATGGCTGGGCGTGGCGTGGCGGGGATGAGAGGGACGTGGCGAGGATGGGAGGGGGGTTGCGAGGCTGGGAAGGATTGCGGGGACTAGGATAGGCATGGCTGGGCGCGGAGTGTCGTGGCGTGGTGTGGTGTGGCGGTGTAGCGTGGCGAGGCGTGGCTGAGAAGTGTGTCGGGGCGTTGCGTGGCGTGGCGGAGAAGTGTGTCGGGGCGTGTCGGGGCGTGTCGAGGCGTGTCGGGGCGTGTCGGGGCGTGTCGGGGCGTGTCGGGGCGTGGCGTGGCGTTGCGTGGCGGAGAAGTGTGTCCAGGCGTGGCGTAATGTAGCGTGGCTGAGAAGTGTGTCAGTGCGTGGCGTGGCGGGACAGGACCGAACCCGGATTCAGAACACGTCCCCCGGAGGAGCGAAACCGGCGCGTGGCGTCGCGGCGCCTGTCAGGCGGTGGCTGCCGGCTGTCAGGGCGTTTCTGGCTTCGTAGCGCAGGTGATGAGGACAGTAGTGGTTAAGGCATCGCAAAGGCTTGGTGGAGGGGGCGTTGGGCGTTGATGGTAAAGGCAGTAGAGGTGTTGGTGGTGGCCGAATTCGTAAAGACGGTGATGGGGGTTGGGTGAGGCACAGTGATATCGTGTTGGGTGAGGGTGATATATGGTGGATGTGATCGTGATCGAAAGCGTGGAAATAGGAGAGAAAGGTTGGTAAAG
Source organism: Acheta domesticus (assembly GCA_031308135.1). NCBI lineage: Eukaryota > Metazoa > Arthropoda > Insecta > Orthoptera > Gryllidae > Acheta > Acheta domesticus. The sequence continues at coordinate 24,744,491 of JAHLJT010003656.1, read as the reverse complement.
TATTGAGGTGTGCGAGGTGTCATCTGTTAAAGTAGTTGTGGTAGTGGTGACAACTATCAGTTCAGTAAATGTGCTGTTTAGTGGATGTGAAGGTAATGGTCATGGTCTTGATGGAGAGAGTGGAGTTGGAGAGATGAGGTGTTCGAACGGTGGTGGTGTAAAAGAAGTGCTGACGGCGTTAGAATAGAGGTAAAATAAATGTTGTGATGCTATTAATAGTGGTGCGGGGGAATGGCGGTCGTTGTGATCATGAAAACTCAGATGAAAGAAAAGCTATGAGGATGAATAGCGAAGGGGGTTGTCACTGCCTGAATTGCGACGCATCGTAAGTGTGGGAGGCCACTATTTTTCTGATGGTCTGGACATGTGAGGGATGACACCCGAGGAAGGATGGCAACGTGGGCATGGATGGAGGTGGAGAAGGTTGGGGTGACAACTTTTGATGGTGATGACGTGACTGTAGTGGTAATGGAGGCAGTGGCGTTGGTTTCGCAACAGCTGGTGAAAACTGGGCAATGGGTATTGGGGTGACAGAACAGATATAATTCGTGTCATGTGAAACCAAGGAAACCTACGAAATACGTTGACTACGTATACAGGAGGGGTAACTGGAGGTGTAGCAACATTTTATAACGGAAGCAAGGATTTATTTTGACTTGGAAGAGCTAATTTCAATTATTTTGTGCTATCAAATGTCTGAAATACTCATCGATATTTTTGACAGTTTAACGAAAAATCATCCTTAAACTAATAATGCACCCTCTGCATTTTAGCAATTTCATAAATCCACTTTGTGGTGGTAAAACATGACTTCGCAAGCTGCCCTTGCTGAAAAAACGAACGCGGAAGAAGCTGTTTCAGAAAGGGCGTCATCGCGTTTGCTCTCGCTTAGGGAGGAGCTGAAGAAGGCAGGAGGGGTGGTTGGGGACGGGTAGAGTGAAAGGGAGAACAGAGGACAGAGGAGGAGGGGGCGGAGGAGCAGAAGGGGAGGGAGTGGAAGGGGCAGAGGGAGGAAGAGTGGAGGGGCGGAGGGGGAGAGGGAGGAAGGATTCGAGGGGTTGGAGGGGGAGGAGAGGTTGGGGGGGGGCGGAGGGGTTGGAGGGGGCGGAGGGAGAGTGGTGGCGCATGGGGTGGGAGTGGTGGAGGAGGAGGGGGAGGGGGCGGAAGCGCCAGGTTGGCGGCGACGGGGGCGGAGGCGAAGTGCGCCGGCAGCCCGAAAGCTCCTGTGCTGCTTAGAGGACCAGAGAGTCGCCTCTTGTCGCCCGCTCGCCCTGCGCTCCCCCTCTCCGCGCCAGCGCCGCCGCAATCCCTGACCGCGCTGCCCGGGCGGCTCGCCGACTCGCCTTGGCGACCTCGCTCCTCTCTTCCCCCGCCCGCGCCCGCCCGCCTGTTCACACCCTCACTACACCGGCCGTCGGACTCCTACCTCCCCGCCCGCGCCGCCTCCTCGCTCAGTCTTCCATTAGCTTAACTATACGCCTGTTCGCTTAATCACTCGACCGCCAGCCTACTCGATTGAACGCCAACCCCCTCAATCGACCGCCTGCACGATCGACTGCTCGATTCGACTCCTCTAGCGATCCGCTAGCTTGCCCATCCTCGTGTCATCACACTCACTGACTCGAAGCACAGCCTACTCGCTCAACCCACTTCTCGATCAGCTGGCAATCTCGACCTCCCATCTGCTCAACTAACCGCCTGGCCTCACCGACCATTCGACCCCTTGCTCGCAAGCTTGCTCACCCGCCGGTTGGCACACCCGCTCTGAGGCACCCACGGCGCACGCCGTAAAGGCACGCCGCATGCCCGTTCGCCTGCCCACAACGTGCAGGGTGAGGATACGGAATGGGCAGCTCAAAGTCGGTCTCCGAGCTCTCCTCGCCCGTTCTCTCCTGCGCGTGGGCAGTCACGCTGCGAGAAACCGATCCTGAGACCACAACGGTGTTTACCCGGCGAGGTTCTGCAGAAGACTTACCTTGTTTTTCAATCTAATTTAGCCAATATCTATAGAGCTCGTACAGATATTTCTTATCACCAACATATAATTGTTGTATATCGTAATAGAGTTGAAATAATTTTTTTAAAACTTAATATTCAAGATAGTTACTTTCCCGTATAAGTACGTATACACGGAGTGGTATACGTAGTATACGGAAAGTTATGTAATGCTGCGAGAAAAAATTGCCAATTTTCGGCGGAAAAAAATTAATTGCCGGGCCGTGAAAAGGAAAAAGTAGATAAAACCAGTTGCTAAATTAAGAAAAAAATCCCCTAACACGTGCTGTAGCCAGAAACCCTGTTTTGTGGGTCCTTGATACCGAAAAACGAACTGAAAGAAAAACGTCCCTGTATCTGTCTGTCCGTCCGACCGTCTGTCCGTCTGTGAACACTGTTAGCGCCTAAACCATACTTTCGTTTTTCTTCCAAAATGGATATTCCCCGGTCGATCTGATTCTAGTCGAAGCTTTGAGATTTTGAAAAAGATTCTTCAAAATTTGGGGGTACTTTATATCATGCCCCCCGGGGATTTTCAAAATTTTTCGAAAACAGCTCTAAAATTTCTTTAAATTTCTTGTATGAATAGAGTAAAATACGCTTATTTACATGGCGTAGGTCCGATTTTCACGGATAATTCTGAATTTTTTAAAATTGCAAATTTTTACGGCGTCTTTCTGAAACTACAAAAATGAGGATAGAGATTTTTCCTCCAAATATTTTTTTTCTTCTTAGTGAGTTCTGTCTTTAAGGTCATCTATATTTTTTTGAAAATTTTAGTATTTTTCGCACAATATGTGACATTTAAAAAATTTACAAAAACAAGATATTCTCAAAAACGGCTCCAAATTTTTTCTTTAAACTTTTGGTAGGGATAGTGGTAAATGTACTCTATCAATGACATAAAAGCCATATTGCTCTATAGGTCGTTTTTTTTTTCAAAAATTACAAAAAAATATTTTTTTTACTTGACTCTCACGTCGTTAATATTTACACCATCGGCGATGTTTTCACATTATTATATTTACGAGTATATATGCTTTAAATAATGTCAAGTAAAGTTTCTCGAAAACACAACCGTTTTCTGTGAAAAATAGCTCAAATTTCGGCATTTTCAGAAATGCTCAAACGCAATTTTCTCATATGTGGCTGCATATTTTTTCTTGAAACTTTTGTAACGGATAGTGCTAATTACACTCTTTAGTATAGCGTAAAGTTTATTTTGAGTTATTTTTTTTGTTTTTTTCAAAAATTACATAATTGTAATTCCTTTGAAAGATCTCTCACATCTTTAATATGCGCATTACCAGCAATTTGTAAAGATGATTATATTTGTGAGTGTAAGTGCTTCAAATAACTTCAAATAAAGTATTTTGAAAACTCAAACATTTTCTGTGAAAATGAGCTTCAAATTTCGCATTTTTGGTAGCGCTAAAACGCCATTTTCTCTTAAATGGCACATAATTTTTAAAAGAAAATTTCCATTTATGACAAGGTTTTTGTGTTCCTTAATATTCCAAAATTAATTTTTTCATTCTACCAATAGGAAACCGAAAAATTAAGAAAATGAGAAAAAAATGTACTTTTGGCGGTGATAGATGGTAGCTGGCAAGAAAGAGTTTGTGGCAATTCCGAATAGCTAGCGAAGACCCAAGGAAATAAAAAACTAACACAAAGTCTGTGCCATTCTGTAGCACCACTAGTTTGCTTTTGGCGTGAAGCCATGTGATGGGCACGGTCACGGGACTAGTTCCGACAGCGCACACTATGCGTCGCTTTTCTGCGGTAATGCAGAGTTGCTGGGCTGTAGGCCTAGGGACGGTCGCGGTATGCGGCTAAGGGAGAGAAAAGGTTGCCGGAAGTAAACTTAAACTATTATGTACAAATGTAAATATTTAATGTAGCGCTGCTGCTGGTGGTGATAGTAGCGGTATCAGTATACATATTGGAGAGCTACTGTACAGACCGGAAACAACAATATAGAAGATAAGAGCTCGAATCCTAAAGCAGATACTAAGATGGTTGTGGTACTCTCATGTTGAATGATGGGTGAAAACATAGTAAGTGGTTTAGCGGCAGAAGCGCCATTGGTTGTGAAGGAACAGAGGAGGCAGGTAAGAGACGGCCATCGCCCCCGCCGGCAGTGGAGGCAGGTAAGAGACGGGTCAACGATGGCGAACAGACGTAAACAACAGGGGAACACTCGCCTGGAGAGGGTCGCAGCACCGAGGCGTGGGTGGCAGTGGGGAGGCTCGGCGACGCGCACCTCGAGTGGTGGAGTTAGAGGCGCTGGCGGAGGCGTCGAGCGCTGAGGGAGGGGCAGTGGCAGCCACGGCAATGAAGGCGACGTAAGCAGAGGTGAGTGCAGCGGTGGAGGGGATGATGGCATGGGCGGGGAGGAGGCAGGGTCGACGGGGGTTGGAAGGAGCAGTAGCAGTCGTGCAGCGGCGGGGGCGGCGGTGGTGGCGGGGGGTGGCGTGGGTGGCTATGGCGGTGGGGTGGCGAGGTCGGCTGAGGTGGCGGGGCGGCGTGGGCGGCGTGGGCGGCGTGGGCGGCGGGGGCGGCGGAGGCATTGGAGGCGGCGGGGGCGGCGGGGCGGCGGGGGCGGAGTGGGCGGAGTGGGCGGAGGAGAGGTATGATCGAGGCCTGCGTTGGAAGCGACTCGCCTGGAGTGGCGGTGGCGGTGGCCCGGGGCGCTGAGGGAAGGGCAGCCACAGCCTCGGAATGAAGGCGACGTGAGCAGAGGCGGGTGCGGTGCGGCGAAGGCGCCATGGGCGGAGGGGAGGCAGGGGTCGTGGTCGAGGTCGGCGGGGGTGGCGGGGTGGGAGCGTTGAAGGCGAGTCGCCTCGAATGGCGGCGTGGGCGGCGCGGTGGGCAGACGCCGACGCCTGAGTGACCAGGGCGGAGGCGGCGTCGGACGCCGTCGGTCGAACCGAGGACCCTCGCCAACGAAGCTCTTGAGCCCTCTCCCCCTCCGACCCGCATGCCCGGGAACACAAGTAGCCGGCTGCTGTACTGGCCAGCAAGGGCAGAAAGCCCCCGAGGCACGCTGCTAGAATGGAAGCACGCTAGAGCACATTCTACGGACGAAATTACTTGTGGAGCTCTCTTAGTTACCATTCAAATTAGTAAATGATGTAAGTGGAAAATAAAGTATACGTAAGTAGGTGTCGGGAAACTAGATAAGTTTCATAAAAGTAAATTAAAATATTACAAAAATAAATTCAATTCAGTTTTATTAGTAATTTGTTTGCAGGATTAACCTATTCCTAACTACTTTATGCCATTAGAGGTTATTTGTACTGAAATTGTTTCCGATAGAGCTGTGGAAATACACAGCAATTTGTAATAGGTTAACCCTGCAAACAAATTAGTAATAAAATATTACAAAAATGAAACCGTAAATAAATGTAAGAAACAGCAACTCAAACTATATAAAGTGCTTTCAAAACCAACACGACTTATTAATAACATGATAAAGTGTGCGCAGTTTCAATTTCAATTTATTAAATCGCACACATATTCATTATTTTGCAAACATTATTGACAGTTCGTTCTTATTCGACTGCTCAAAATTTTGATGTTTTTTTGTTTGTTTGTATTTGCAAAATTGGACCCTTACATCTGAAAAAAAAATGACAGGCGGCTTTGGTATTTTGGATGTAGTTTTAACGAAAAATGTTGCGAATATCTTGGATAGAAACTCTGGTCACTCAAAGAAGTCAATCTCTCCCAAGGCTCCTTTTAAGAAGTAATCAAAGAATTCAACAGTTTCGCAACGTGATAACAAAAGATTGTTTATACTGTGAAGGTTCTAATTTTTTTCGTCTTTTACTGAATTAAGTTCATTAAAAAATAGAATCATCCATTTTATTTGTAAGGGCTGATGATTCAACGGCATACATCGCTGATCTGAAAAGTGGCAACTTACCGTTTAATTATATTGTTAAAAACTATTCCAAATTTTCAAAATAAAATAAGAATATTTATTAACAATAACTGAAAATTAAACAACAATAATAAATAAAAAGAACTTTATACAAACAACTAAAGTAAGAATTTTACAGTCTGTTCGTATTCTCAATATACGTCATCTTGCTCACGTGCACAAGTCTTCAAACATCATTCATATTTCCCAAACCCTTCCAGCTCCTCCAAGACATACATTCTTTGTCGGCAATTAAGTAACTCAGCCTTTACTTATGACTGAACGTTTCTCATTCCATAAAACTTGCCAATCGTCCACTAGACCATTTATCACACTCCGTTCAACAAGACATTCATTCTCCTTTTAGTAAGACGTCCGTTCTCGATCTGCTTGTTCATTCCATTTTTTGTTAGCAATATATCTGTTGCCTTGATGTTAAATACGGGTCATTCCATATTAAATCAACACAGTTTTTTACCTCACCATTTTAGATTCAAATGAAATTTGACACATAGATAGTATGAATGAAGAATAAGAAACCCACAAATTTTGAGTAAAATATTTCCACCCGTTTGTGAAATAAAGATATATAAAATTTTACAAAATTAGGTTCCCGAAAATTTTAAATTGATGTAGAACCTCTCCAAATTAAGATAGGGAGCTGGAACAGGTGTCATTTTACAGCTTTCTTTATGGCCTTTTATATGATATGCAACTCAATGGGGGTTGCGATCAAAACGTTTTTCAAATTTGAATTTAAAATTTTGATTTTGAGTTTTTTAAAAATGCTCATTTTCAAAAAAATTGAAAAAATTCTAAAATAATCCTTATATGTTTCCAAACAGATGGTGCAAATTTAAAAATGGGACTGCAATGGGTTCATATGGTAATCATTACTTAAAATGCACAATATTTACTTACTCTAGATTTTACTGATTTAAAATGCATTTTATTTCATATTATAAGACATAATATATACAAATTATTAATTTAGTGTTTTTTGTTGGTGAGTGTGTTGTATTTTATTGTTATTGTTATTATTATTATTAATAGGTAGTTTGGCGGTACCTGTAGCCGAATACAGTTTTGGACTAGTGGACTGGACTGAGCAAGAAATTCGCACCATGGATCGAAAAACCAGAAAACTGCTAACAATGCATCATGTTTCCCACCCTCGAGCTGATATACATAGACTTTATGTGGCACGTAAGGAAGGAGGAAGAGGCCTCAGACAAATTGAGGCCTCCTGGCACAGCGCAATAGTCGGGTTGGGGAAGTATGTAGTCAGCCATCAAGATGACCCTCTAATGAGACAGGTCATGAAATCTGACCGAAGAATGGGAAACAGAGGCATTGTTAGTGTAGCAAGAAGTATTGCAAAGAAAACTAGGCAAGACACGTCGAATAACACAGACACTGAACTTCTGATGCTGCTAAACATGAAGTGTGAGACACAAAAAATGTTAAATAAATCGTGAAGAGACAAACCACTCCACCGACAATACCTAAAAAGAATGGACAAGGTGCAGATCAATAAAGATCAATCATTTATGTGGCTTAAAAGGGGAAGAATGAAGCCAGAATCGGAAGCACTTGTAATAGCTGCCCAAGATCAGGCCTTGAGAACACGACATTATATTCAAGCGGTTCTCAAAATTTCCCAAGATGATAAATGCCGCATTTGCCTGGAGCAAGTAGAAACCATTGATCATATTGTCTCAGCTTGTCCAATCCTAGCAAAGACCGAATACCTTAAAAGACATGACAGGGTGTGTGGCTACCTCCACTGGCAGATCTGTACCGCCCTCGAAGTTCCAAACACATGCCCCAAGTGGTACGAACACTCACCGAAACCGGTGACGTCTGTTGTATTGTGTACGATATTGTACGACCAACAAATTCAAACCGATCGCACGATAACGGCAAACAAACCGGATATAGTTATCCGGGATTTGGCGAAAAAATCGTGTTTACTTATCGATGTTGCTGTACCTTGCGATCAAAACGTCGTTACCAAGGAGGCAGAGAAACGTCTTAAATACAAGAGTTTGGAAATCGAGATCAGCCGAATGTGGGGCGTAAAAGCACAGGTCGTCCCGATAGTTATCGGAGCTCTGGGATTTGTTCCTCAAAATTTGAGTAAGAACTTGTCTAAACTCCCAGGTAATTCAAAAGATTGGGAAGTGCAAGAAATTGCTTTATTTGGAACCGCCCACATTTTGCGTAAAGTATTGTAGAGGCACTGATATTCACCGAATCTGCTCCTTAGGTAGCTGGTTGCAACCTGGAGTAGATTTTATATTCAGCCGACTCATAAGATCTTTAGTCGTGATGTAATGGAATAATAATAATAATAATAATAATAATAATAATAATAATAATAAACTCAAGAAAACGCTTGCAAGGGAAATATATATTTTTCGTTTCATTTCTTATGTTTTTGGATAATAAAGCATTATATTTTGTACTACAGTATGAAAAAGAATTTTATTATTAGACCTGGAATACTGTTGTTCCCACAGTTGAAAATTTAATTCAGAGAACTGGTATAACCTTTACACCGCGACGGGGAACTGCGCGCTTTTATAAAAAAACACTGACGCTGCATAAATATATAGGACGACTGACCATTGCAATGTTTAATATTTTTGTGCAGCATCAGTAATTTTTCCTTTCAGTTGCGGCCCAGTTCACAGCCTTTACCTCCGCAGTGTCTAATTTGATCTCCCATCCTCTCCCACTCAATTAGTCAACTGACGCCCCTCCCCGAAAAAAGCTCCGTTTGGGACTTCAAGTAGCTCAACATGAAACGGGCCATGATAAATATATTAGTGGGTTTCGAGTTAAATGCAGATTAAATGGCTCGTCTTTTCCTCTTCAGGAATTACAAAAGCGGTAGGCTTCCCGTAGTATCTCCCGGGTCATTTAATTTTATTTCCCGTGCATTTCGAAGTCTGTGAAGTAGAATAGGAAGGATGCGGCAACTATAGCTTGAAGGGCGGTTCTTGAAACAACACGTTGTCTCAAAAGTCGATTTGTTTGTGTATAATATGTAGGTTTAGGCTTTCATTGTGTGGTTTAGCGTATTCCATAGCTTAATGATCAAAGCTTTGAATAACCAAAAAAATCAACACCTCAGTATTCCCTGTTTAGAAAGAGAAGTGAAGTGGTTGCTCCATGTCATAGAACTGCGGAATATCAAATGATCTCAAACCTAATGTGCCAAAGGGAATAACTTCTAGTGCCGTTTCCTTCTAGATAACATTGTGAAGAAAGAATTGATTCTCATGGCATGGACACTAATACTGTGAAAAAAATATAACTGTGGCAATATGATTTATCTATCAAATGGTTTATCCAGTTTTGGCGAACACGGACTTACAAAACATGAATTTTGGTGCACAACATGTGAGAGGAAGTAATTACTATAAGAAGGAACAAAAATTATCCACATTTTCCGAGGAGCCTACAACGTGGCTGTTTCAGCCCAAAAATCTCCATTTTCCGCTACAGCGCTACACAACGTTCTCTATACTCCGCAAGTCGTACGCTAACTAGTAATTGTTGGAGCAACAAAATGGCACAAACTTTCTCGCATTCACTAGTTTCCCATCCTCTCCAACGTCTGAAAGTCTATCGAGGCTTCTCGGGGTACGTACCGCTCTTCTGAAATATGGTGAACATTGCGCAACCCGATCATCGCATGGACCAGACCTGCACAACCCCTGCTCCCGCGGGCATTCTGCACTTAAGAGCCGACCGTCTGCCCGCGACAGCGCCGAAAGTGAAAGTAGTGGGGAGTGGGAAGCTTTGCGGGGAGGGGAGAAGTCTGACGTAGCACGACGCGGCGCGTAAATTGAATGACTGGGCGTGCAATACAATTATCCATGCTGTAAACTTATATACCTCCTTGTTTAAATGGATAATGTCTAGTATTTCAAGTTGCAAAGGTCATAATTCACTGTTTACGTTCTGTGGATCCACCTTTCTATCCATCAATGTATATATTTTCCTTTTTTAATAAAAAAAATTAACATGCTCATTGTCACTCTTAAGCAATATTTTAAAGCAGTAGCATTTTTAAACACTTTATTATTTATTCCGAACTAGCAAAAAATTACAATTTAAAAATTGATTGTTTACGAGGAATGTTATAATCTTCAAATCATAGCAAAACGAAGAAACTTTTGAGAACAATCTCTCGCGTCAAGATTGACATAAAAGTAAAATATATGACAATTCCAAGTAAGGTAATGTTTAACAGCAAATATATTTGTGACCATGTTTCCCCATTATGAAACTGAATAAAAGAAATCAACGAGCAAACCTCTGTGACGATATGTCATGGGTCCTGTTACATAGAATGCAAAGGGCTTAATATTTTTACACGATGTAAATGAATAAATAGTGTTCTTTGGTTTGATTTTAGAAATATAGAATGCCCTCTTGTCAGAAATTAAAGCAGAAAATAATCATAATTGTTTTCAGAATAAAAATATGTTTTAGCTTTGATAGAACCGTCTTTTTCAATTAAACATAGTTAATGAACAAATAGTTTATTGCTGTCATCAAAGAAAAACAATTCAGTATCATAATTTTGTGTTTAGCAAAACTAAATTTATGATTACATCGTAGCAAAGCGAATTACACTATCAGCCTTACAAGCAATTATAATATTTGGTCACCAAATCAAATATGTATAGTTAGTTGTAGTTTCATATTTCACACTGTCGTATATCAACAACAAACATTTACAATATAATTAAAATAGCAATATTACTTCAACTGTAGGTGACAGTCATGTTTCTCGCTGATTGCTCTTTGAATTTACGCGCTATGGTTCTATCTGCGCCTTCTTATTGGTGGCCCCCACTCTTTGAATGAGTTCCCATCCCCACCCTTCATTGATTTTCGCGTTTGCTCCCGAGCCGCTCGCGCGCAGCTCCTGACGTCAGTGAAAGTGCAAAATGCTGTGCAGGCCAGGCATAGCCCAAAGAGCGTCAAACCTTCGATCGCGAGCTACTAGTGGCTCACGGAAAAATTTTCGGTAGATCACAGAGCCACACCCGAGTTGGCTAACCCGGAGTTGCTTTTCTGAGCGCAACATGACTCACGAAACGGCTGCTTCTATATTCCCGCGCAACTGTCCCACGTAACTCTCCCGCGTAACGTTTTATAGTTGATTCTGTGAGCGTGCGAATACGTCCGTAATGTTTTTCGTGTGTTTATCCATGCGCAATTTTATTCCAATTTTATCTAAATGTAAAAGTACTGTTTATTTCCACATATCTCTAAGAGGTTTCTTTTTCCAATATGAAATTTATATTATAAAATTACAGTAGCAGATCGATGGTTAAAAATTTGGAAACCTTTATTTGAATGACAGTCCCTAACATTTAACAACCGGATGTTAACACAGTCCACTACACTAACATTTAACAACCTGATGACTGAGAGAGAGGTTGGTTCGAGTCCCGGCGATGGCAGATTTTCGACACTAGTTAGGTAGCTTGGTGGAATGCAGCTGCGCGCTGCATGTGGGAGAATTCTAGCGGTCGGCTGCTCTGATCAATAGATATCATGTTCCAGTGTGGGAGAAACATGGCCACCTCCCAGGATATAACATGCACTTCACTTCGCACCTCACTAGTCGGCGAACCCGGAATCAATCACTCATGCGTCTTAGGCAAATGGCTTCAATCGCGTCAGAGGAAATTGCATCAGTTGCCTACTCTAAGAAGCCTTCTCAAGCTCAGGGAAACAGGCGAAGAGACAGTTCTTTTACTCCGCGGGAGTGCACCCCACTTTAAAGGTCAATTTCTACCAATCATCTACGGATCTCGTTTACGGAAATACACGGCATAACTCGCATAAAACATATCTTTAGATCCTAGAAAAATTCAAACTTGATCAAACGACACGCACTCCCTAAGAAACAATTTGTAAATATAATTTTCCAATTCAGTAGGGCTCAATAAGCGATGCATGAGTTTCCAAAGCCCAGTTTTCATGGTTCAGAGCCGATTACTGTTTTTCACAAAGAGGAACATACTTAATTAGCAACGTAATAAAAAAAATGCCTGCCGCATTCCAGCCCTGAGGAAGACCACGACAAGATGGTCGAAACGTCGGCAACACAGCCTTCGACACGGCGTCACCCGGACAGCCAAGATCATCCACATGACTCCGGCCGCGGAAGCCTACGACTTCATAAATCACCTTATCAATTTCTGCAATATTTGCCCACACACGGAAATATGCAAGTCATATATAAAGTGACTGATAAAATAATTGTGGGTTCCTGCAGGCGAATTTGAAAGTAAAAAATCGCTAGTGACGTTTGGAGTCCATGTGGTGGGAAACTAAGAACATTCACAACTACACAGTACATGTGCAGGAGAGGAGTTCAATGGAAAAGTTCCTAGAACCCAGGCATTAGACAGCCGCGACAAGAGTTTCCTAGTAGCCCTTGTATTAATTTGTTTTGCCAGAGACTTTTCTGTCTGTGAAACGTTGAGCCATCGGAACAAGGCATTCCCGAGGTTGTGGCAGCGGAACATTTCAACAGTCCCCAACATTCTCTCCGCACTTTGTTCATTACGCGGCCGGCAACTGGATAGAAGTTGCGCCGGCGATTGGGCGAGGCAATTACGTGGAGGGCTGCTCTTACTCCGGTTCGTCATGCGGCCGGCCGAAATTGTGGGCAAAGTTTTCCAATTGCATTGCGGCAATAGCGCGCTATTTCATTCCTGCAGATCGTCATTATCGTTGGGTAAAACTCTACTAAACGAAATGCTCTAAAACTACGAACAAAACATATCCATAAATTCTATAAAGAACCTAGTACCGATGGCTCTGAAAATAGTGTTGTCTCTGTCATTACATACTTCATTACATACTCTACCGACTGACGTCTAACATTTTTAAACCAGTATTTGCTCTTAGATTATATTCGTTATTTCATAATAAATGAATTGAATGTTTGTGATTGTTTCATCATAATATTTCTGTAAAGAATATGTATTATATAATTTCTTTTCTCTTCTTAAAATACGAAATTTAGTATAACTCAAGAAGAATTCATATATATTTAAGAATGTCAGGAATGCACAAAAACATCGCATTTACAACTAACTAATGCGAAGTAAAGAATTCGCATTTAAATCAACTTTTGCGTATTCGTAACAGAATATGAATAATGAACACAATAAATGTAAAACCTCAACCAATTGTCAATGAATTTGATGTTTACATCTTTACAAGTTCTACATAGCATGTATGTTTATGTAAAGGTATCAGTAACAGTGAACATTCCCAAAATTGTCTACTCTGATGGACGAGGAGGATGCTAGAGCACTAACGGTCCGAATCGCGCGAGATCCTTTCCTACCCTACGCTCACTTCCGCTCTCAAAATCTGGCAACGGAGTAATCCTCCATCCCGTTCGACCCCTCTCCAATGAACTTCCGAGACTCCTACGGTAAAGTGGTAGGTATTCGTTAGGATTAATCCAAGCTGCAAGGCTGTTGCAGTGAGAGGAGAGGGGGGAATGGGAGAGAGAGAAACGGTGAAGGAGAGAGAAAAGTAGAGGAGAAAGAGAAAGTCAGAAATGGAGGAGGAAAGGGAGAGAGAGAAGGACAAGGAAAGAGAAGGGAAGAGGAGAGAGGAGAAAGGAAGAAGAGGATAAAGAGAGACGAGAGAGAGACAAAGGGAGAAAGAAAGAGGAACGCGGCAAGAGGAGAGGGAGATGGATTGAGGGCGAAAGAGAAAGAAGAGAGACAGCAAAAAAGAGAAAGGGTGAAGGACAAGGAAATTGAGGAGAAAGAGGAAAGGAAAAGTAGAGAGAGATGAAGAGGAGAGGCATATAGAGACAGAGAAGTAAAGAGAGAGAGAGGGTGAGAGCGAATGGTGAACAAGTTCCAGCATGGGTTGTCGCGCCATCTACCAGAGGGGGAGAGGGAATAGAGGGGCGTGACGAGAGAATTTTCTCTTGCGTTAAGCAAGAGAGAGGGAGAGAGAGAGAGGGGACAGAGAGTCAGAGCGAGAGGGAGAGACACACGAGTGCCAAAGGTAACGCATGCGCGACAACATCATTCCACCCTCCCCGCTTCCTCCATACCCGAAGTCCAGAGGCTTGCTCCCCACGCCACCTCCCGCCGCACCATGGTCAGTTGCGGCTGCCTGTCACGCCCACATTTCCCCCCCTCCGCGGCTGCTCGCCCCCCCCCCCCCACGCTCCGCCCGCCCCCGCCCGCTCCCGCTCGGTTCTGCCCTGCTACGCTCCGCCGAGTTATGTTACGATACGATACGAACAACGTTTTAACCTTTGTGTTAAAATTCCAATCTAGTAAGTACAATAATTTTCGTTTAACCCTTCAACTCTGTTTCTCCAATAGTCATATAGATTCTATTTAGGGTCATTTTTGAACCTAAAAGTTTTACAAAATAATATATTTGATGCACGCAGCATTTGATGCACGGATGTTATTTGGGAATATTAATTGAGAAAGCGATGCTATCTATTTTCTCTATTTACTATATAGTACAAACAAACAACTAATAATGTTTCTAGAAAAACATTCTAGCATTCCTCATAACGATACATACCTGTCTGCCTTACAAGTATGAGAATGTTTGAAACAGAACTATCAAATCGTAATAGACAGCACCTCAAATTATTACACAGGAACCGCAATATAATACATCAAAACAGAAATGAACTAGTTTTAATAATTTCTCTTTTGTAATGTAGACGTCAAAACTGCATTTCTGATGCCAACTGCATAGAAATCAAATTATTTCGATTTTTTTTAAACTGAAACGTTTACAACACATGTAAAACTTAACAAGTAATGCAGAAGTTCATGTGAATAATTTTCAGTGTTTTGCCAAACATTATTTGACCCTGGGGTAAAACAAGTCCCCAAACAGGGTCTAGGGATTAAATACATTAAATTTGCTAATTCTTCCTCGCAAAGGTGAGGAAACTGACGACAATTGTAGTTCGTTCGATTTATTAAAGCACTTGTGTAATTCTTTATGTGGAACTGATCTCAATTTCGAAACGATCAACTTCACCTAGTACAACGGGATAAACATGTATTAAAATATTAAACAGCGTGGTATGCTACTACAGTGTTCTCCCCAACATCAGTGAACTACAACAAATTCAGGGTCGCAATGATTAAAAAGTGTTTCAGAAACAGAAGATAAAACAAACAAGATTACAAGCCGATATTATTTTAAGTTCACCACTATTCCAATATTTTTGCATCCGATCATTTAATTTTAAAATCTCATTTTCTCTAGTAAATATGGTCACATATCGCACGAATCTAATTCCTCGGCCAATTCTCCCTAATTATATCTATCTACTTCAAGAGAAAAAAGTCGTTTGCGTTTCTTTCGAGAATTTCTTCTGCAGAGTATTTTGCATTGTAGCACAAATATAATTAAATTTAATTCCCTCTTTCTGAATATTACCTTTGAAATCGTATTCGACACCTTTCCATTTGCTACAAGAATTCTGAAGAATTTAATTAAGAAAGTTACACGTCTTATACCGCCTGAGTTGGGTCGGCCGTAACATTACCATTGTATCTGCAACGACAATGACCGGTAGGATCTAGTGTTCCAGAGAATTTTAAACACTGTCCAGAGATCTCGGTCAACTTCAGTCACAATCTGGAGAAGAATTCCAGCGGCCGCTTCCTCAGATCGGCAGTTTTCCGTGGCTTCCACGATCAATACCGGAGCAGTACTTCGACAAACAGGCTACGGACCACTCGTGAACTTTCCTTCGTCCTCTTCACTCTTTTTTTTCTTACACACACATTGCCACATGTATTGCACTTCAGCCTCACACATGTCAGAAGGCTAGCAGAGAGCTTGTCCCGGCTGGGACGCGGCCTAGCTGGCGGAGATATCTGGAGAGGGAAACTTCGCCAGCCGTCGTGCAAGTCGGAGCCAGATCTCATGCGCCAGCAGGGGATGGAGTAACCGCCTCCAGTATCCCAGTATACACCTGCCCAACACTTATGGAACTACTGACTATAGTAGTTAACGCTCCCAGAAACAAAATAAATTGAGCCGTTGCGAGCAAAAGTGGTGTAAGTCAAAATTTTGGAAGATTTGAGTTAGATACACAGGTACATGGTTGGAACATTGTTCCATCACGGGCTGAAATGGTGTGGGTGAAACTTCAACATTTCTTAGTGAGAGACCTGTACAATGCAGTAGTAGACAAGTAGTTGCTCGTACCGCTAAATGTAATTGTGGTGTAATTCACAGGTGGAAAGAAACTACAGCTTCTAGGGGCTCCCAAGAAATAGCTTCTTGTTTATCTGCACCCGTCACAGAAGAAACATCTCGAAAAAAACAAACATTTAATCGCCTTTAGTGATATATACGGAAGTCAAAATCGCAACTTAAAAATTGCTCTCGCTTAGTTTAAAAAAGTGACATATGTCCCTATTTTTTCATCACATTACTATCTCAGACGAAACTTGGGCACGGCAATTATTTGAATATAAGTCAACGTTTTCGGAAATGGTGTATGCAAAACTTGAGAAAGTCAACAAAATAGGTAATTACTTAATTAATTAGCAATGTTTCAGTTCAAAATATCTGTGGTAAGTTAAAAGAATATTTCTTTAACACGTTCATAACACTGGGCTATCTGTTTCTAAGCATTATAGATTTAGAGCGTTTTTCTTTTACACTTCATTTTCCGGAAATCATGTTTTTTGACTTACGCCACTTTTGCTCTCAACGGCTCAATAAATCAATTCGACTGCTGCACATCTTCCGTACAAATGTCATCGAGAGAACCGTCTACATAATTCCCCGAAGCACTGGCTCGGCCGACGCAACCGCTACACACCTCCTTCGTTCCGGCGCTCCCCAGCCGTAAACCCTGCAAATCCGACGGATTAAATTCATCGGATCGTCGTAAGCCACAATGCAGCCCACGGAGCAACAGATATATGGAGCGCCCCAAGCGGCGCCAAGCTTCCCTAAGCCCCGTGGAAGAGGAGAGCGGAGAGAGGGAACTGTGGAGATCGTCTTGTGGACGGAGCACAAACGGAGGCGCCGCACGCCACGCCACGCACCAGACCTCCATTCGTAGACACGGGAGCGACGGCGAGTAAACAAGGTTGCCGTTCATCTACGAAACAAAACAACTGACAGCTCGGAAGCCATGTATTGAATGTTAATCAGCATATACAAGGTTCATTACATTATTTTATAAGAACTTTAAAAAGTGTATTATTAAGGAATCACAAGTGGAAAGCTTCGACATCCGAACTCAAATATACCAAACACTATATTAAGAAGAAAAGAACAACTTATTATTACTGGATTAAGAATTGGCCATTCTTCTCTAACCCACTCCCGTCCAATATAAAAAAAATGATCAGCCACCTGTCAAAAATGCGGAGGAATGTGATCAACGTTTCATATTATTATTGAATGTTTAAGCCTTCAAAGTCTAAGAAACTCTCTTGGCATCAAAAACGATATTTATGAAATATTCAATTCAAACAAAGGTGGCAAGTCAATTTTAAATTATCTTTATATTGCTGGTCTTGACACTATGATCTCAATTATCGTAAAATATATTGTAATTAATATTTCTCTTTATTTTAATGTATAAAATGTAACTCTGTTGTAAATCAATAGTGGTCGCAAATGACCTTAGATGTTTTTAAAACAAACTAAAATAAATAATTTTTAAAAAACGGAGACGCTACATCCCACGCACCAGACCTTCGCAAAGACACGGGAGCGACGGCGAAATAGCAGCCCGATACAGCGTTGTCGTTCATCTACGAAAAAAAACACTGACAGCTCTGAAAGGTATTTATGAACCACTCAAATATATTTCTAATTTTCCTTCACTTAATTAAGCGATATTCGCCTCGCTTTCATGACAAAAGGTACACTCAGGTACAACAAACCTCATTCAGCTCTTTAACATCTTTACATTACCATTCTAAACTCTATACATGTCTCACATTCTCTACCTCCTTTCCCGTACTTATTTTTAATTTATTACACCCAACTATTTATAGATTAACAATTATCCTCTGCTTTAAAATGTACATTACGTATATTTTCCACATTTGATTTCCGGGCTTGAATTTGCAGTTTTTAACTCTTCATTACCCAATTATTTGCACAATACATTTACCTGAGACGGTCTACAAAGGTTTCATGCAAATGCTATGTTTTAGAAAGATATGTTCGCATTTGGTATTTAAAAATACTGTCTTACTTACCTAGATAACACAAATCGATGTTCAAACAATACAGCTTCGTAACTCTTTTAATGCAACTTTGTTACGCGCTTATCAAGTGTGTAAGTTGAAAATGAATGTATGAGGAAAATACATCACTGGGATTAATTTTTAATTACACAAATTACCATTCAATTCTTCAATACTCCAGTTTTCCCGCCAAATAGGTTTAAAGTTAATACTTAAAGCACTATGATGATGAAAAGAAATGCTAGCTTTTTTTAATAAACTTAAAAAGTGAGAAATAAAGTCACAATATTCACAGTGGAAAAGTGACCTTTTTAATTTGTCGCAGCGGACTGCAGTATTAACCAAGTGTAATATCTATAAGGTAGTATCTAACTCTAAATTTCTGTTTCTGGAAAAGTGAATGTATTTTGTAAAATTATGAAATGTAAGAAAGAAAATTGTACACGATGTCAAGGGAATGTTGTGTACTGAACCTGACGTAGACTTTCTAGCTGCCAGTTAAGGTATTTTGCATTGAGTTTACTACACAATGAAACCAAATGACTTCTGACTGGTGCGGGTCTCCAGCTTATAACGTCCGGCAACTTTGAGGCGAGTCTACGACACGAGGTCCGCCAGCCGCTCTCCTCGCCCGGTCAGCTCCTCGTTCCTCGAAGGGGAAAAGATGGGGAAGTTGTAACCCCATAGCGAGATGATTAATGGAATTTGGGATTTCATTCTTTATTTATTAAAGATTTTTAGCTCTATTTTGTATTAAATAACACAAACATATTTTCGTTTGAAAGAAAAGTAAAGAAAATTAAAATTTATATGAATTTTTCAGGACAAATTGAACTAAATATAACAGTACGTCAAAGTTCAACTTGAGACATAGGCAAGTTGAACGAACGAAAGTAAGTGCATTACAGAGAAGTAAACATACGCAATTCTCAGAGAGATTCATTAATAGATATATAACCCCCCTTCCACTTCATGGTAACAATTCCATCCCCCCTCCCTCCATGTGAAGCGGTCAAACGCGGGTATACACTCATTGACGGGCTGGCGAATCAAGCGCTCTCAGATCGCGGCTGGACAAATTTAATCAGGCAATTCCCTTCGTCGAGTGTTTCCGCAGCCGATCGCCTTCCGAATAAGCATCAATATCCTCCAGAACACAAAGCAATTGACTAGCCAGTGCAAACAAGAGAAACTATCGCGCGTGTGTACGCGCGTATGCAGCGCCAAGAGGGCGAGTGGCATCGCGTCGCCCCACCCGCCCGCTCGATGGACCGATGATTGTCCAGAACGATGTTCGCGCTCCATTGCGCCAGATGAAAAGCCGCTCGCAGTCGGGCGCTGCCCCGCCCTCGAACCCCTGTCCTCTCGCCTCGCTGCCCCGCGGCCGCGCCCGCATCCCCGAGCCCCACCCCCTCCCCCACATCCCCCTCTCACGTCCCTCCAATGCCTTTTACTTTCTCATGTAATCAGTGTAAACAAAATATTGTATTCTGTTATTTACAGTATAACGGAATACTGTATATAACTGGTTATCTCTTTGGCTTGTTGGCTGCGCAGGCCTCTAGCTAAGAAATATTGAAGTTTGACCCACACCATTTCAGGCCGTGATGGAACAGTGTTCAAACCATGTACCTGTGCATCTAACTGAAATCTTCCAAAATTTTGACTTACACCACTTTTGCTCGCAACGACTCAATTTATTTTGTGTTTCCAAGAGCGTTAACTAGTAGTTCACTAAACTTTAACTAAATCAGTAGTTCCGTATGTTTTTATGTTTCAAGATAACCAGTGGAACTATTTATTACGTGACCGGTCTACTGCATCATTAATAACTGAAATAACTCGATTTTTTTATTGTCTTCAAACATAAGATACTGAAAATAACAAAATTTATTAACAGACAATATAACTACTATACATGACAGAATATTGCAAATACAACAAAATATTGCAGTGCTGCACAAAATTGATGATCATTTTGTAATGGAAAAAACGTTTTTGGGGTTCCTGTCAACAAATTTTGTTGTTGTTTTTTTCAAAATCTTTTCTCCTTGGCTGCCCATCTGTAGACACTACCGACCACAAGACATCAAGCCGCACTTGACAGCCGCAAATTTGAAACGGATATTTGAATGTTTTGGAGTATTTTATATGAATACAATTTGAGATTCTTCACCTAACTCAGATACAAAATTCATGAATGAGGTTGACGAAAGAGGTTTACAAATTCTTGAACAATACAATCACTATTTACTGTGCAGACTAAGTTCAACATGTTTAGGAAAATGTTATCAAAAGATTTTATATTTACAAATATCTGTACACGTACGTTTTAAGGATCTTTGACTACAAAATTCCTGCTCTATCCCGTAACTTCAAAACGTAATGCACTACATGTCTACAATATGTTACATTCTTTGTGAAAATCCACATGTGTCAGACAACTGCTGGACATTGAGTTGCGTCATCACTCATTTTTGCATTTGAAATCACTCAATCTTCGAATATAAAATATTCGTTAACTTCGATTCGCTACCTGAAATTTCATGCTCACATACGCTTGCTGCGGTAGACCAAAGCCTTCTTAAAGTTCTTTACACAAAAAAAAACAACGCTTTGAACAAATTTTGGCGTATCCTGTTCTTGTTAAAAATTGTGTGTTAATTGCATTAATTTTATGATTTTATTACCATATAGTATTTTACTATTCAACATTCCTATAAGTAAGCGATACCACGTCTGTTCTTAATATTAATTTAAATCAAGAAATTTATTTGAAAAGAAACTTCAAATTTCTTTCTAAACGAAAATGCTAGTTTAAATATAATAATTTTTTATTTTTTTTAAATGTGAGAGATTTTAATGAAACACGAAACAATTATACACTTACAAATCCACTTTCTTAAATATGAACAGGAATGTATAGAAAAAAATGCATCCATTTTCTAGAACATTTTGAAAAATGTCATAGGGACTTCAATGATATAAAGTAATCCCAAAAATTAAATTATATAAATGATCTCCAAAACGGCACAATTATATTTTAATTTTGATGTGTTCTTACCGAATTTCAGCTCCAAAGCATCGAATTTGTCAGAGTAAAATGTGACCGAGAAATCCATCTGAACTTCCAACTACACAGATATCCCAATTTTCAAGTACAAAATTCGTGAATCTCTTTTCCGCCTACACAAATATTACCTACCTTTGTAAGAGTAGTTATAGATATTAATTCTAACGTATGTGCAGACTAACAATTCAAGAAAACCTTACACACTGATTTTACGAGCGAAATTTCATTGTTGAAGTGAATTGTGTTGTTGAAGTGATTCAAATGATATTGTTGGGATGATTCCAAAAATAATATGTGAAATGGGTGCAAATTAGGAAGGTTATTGATGGCAATGCGATTATTTCTGAAGAATTTGAAGGAGAGGAAAAATCACAGATATGGCTTAAAGAACGTTGGTAGCGTTGAAAACAAGTGGCAATTAAAATATTGTACAACTCAATATTATACGACTAAAATGCAACAACTAAAATATTATATAACTGATTAGTATTGAAACTGTAAATTAGTAAAAGTTATCTTTTTATATAGAATCAGTTTCGAGTTTAAAGTTAGAAAAAAATAATTTAATTTTAATTTATTGCGTGCATTTCATCGCATTCAGTCATCCAGTCTCTAAGTTATTCCTGTCTATGGTTATTTATTTCTATGAGTTCACTATTGGATCTAGCATTTGTTCTTATACTACAAGTAATTTCCATCTTCCAACTTCGTTCTAGAACATCTGGAGCGCTCATCACGACAATGTTTGGTTCCTTACTCTCCAATTTGTTTCTTCTTCCTCCTTTCCTTTTTCATTTCTCACTTTCCTTTTACATCTTTATTATCTTTTACATTTCTTTTCACTTCTCATTTCTCTCATTTTCTCTCCTTTCCTTCTCTTTGGTCCCCTCTTTCCCTTCACTTTCGCATCCTCCACCCGCGCAACTGTAGTTAGTACAGGGCATACCAGCAACGTGCTCCCTTTGCAGCCCACGTTGCCAAATTGGGCATCGCTGCAGCTCGGCGTTTTGCCGTTTATTAAGTTTGCGGCAACATTGGAAAATACTACAGCGAAACGGGACGAGGGGTAGCGGCTTTCGTTCCTGCTAAAAAGAAAACCGGAAATTTCCGCTTATGAATATGTTGATGCCCGCTGATTAAGGAGCGCGTTGCCATCGCTTCCTGGAACAACTAGTACCTCTTTCCGCCGCATCAAAACGAAGCGCCCGCGTCGCTTCGAGTTTAGCAAGCTTCCTTCCCAAGCTGTTCCTCGACTAATATAGTGTTTATACATAATTCATGAAAGGGTTTAATTTAATAGAGTTTAAAACCTTATATTCGAGCAACTTTTCTACCTCGTATTAGGTCGTTTCCTTTTCAGAAGTCGTTTCAGTTTTCCCCCTACAGTTATTTTCTTCGGGAATACCCAACCGAAATTAATTCTAAAGCCTACCTTGCTAAAGCTAGTCTTTTATTTGAAACTAACAGCAAAGTTGAGAAGCGTCATTTTCCAGCTATACTGACAGAAAACAAAGGAGAAATTAAATGTTAATTATTGTTATATTTATACTTATCATGGCAAGTAAGTACCAATAATAGAACGTGCATTACAATTAATAAACCTTGAAATAAATAATTTTTAAATAGGCATTACTTCAAATGTAATATCAATTTGAAAATTTTTATGATTTTTTTCCCTAAATTAATAATTGATATCTTAATTTAGATATGATGGGTAGAAAGCAAGAAATATTTTTTAAAAGACTACACAAAATGATCCCTTTTTAGAAATCGGAATTTGTGGAATGACAGCGAACACATTTATAATCTAATGCTGAAGATAAAGTGAATACTTTTTTTTTAAAATGATGGAAATGTGAAACATTACACACTTTCTGAATATGTGTAACACGTTTAAGTCTCTATGCAGTTCATTCTGGTCCCTGTAACCTAAGACTTGGCTGATCACATTTTACTTTCAAGACCGCAACAGTTATTTCATATTACAATAAAAACCAACACATCCGACAGGTTTTTCGATTTTTTCTCTAAAGGTTTCTTAAACTACCATGTTATACACTAAAAACAAATAAAAATTACAAATAATTTCCACAATACATTGTATTGAACCTATCTACCGACAAGATACGACGCAGAATTTTTATAGATCCTTTCATTTCAACCGTCCTCAACACGCCTCTCCATTGATTAAAACTCTCACCGCATTGACTCTCAGCTGAACCAGATAATCGTCCGACCGACGCAATACAGACCAACTCGATTGAATAATTGCTTAATTGGCTTACCAATTGGCTAATCGCTTGAATAATTGGCCGCATTCTGACGCGCTATGGCGAGTTAACTCGTACCTCATTTTGGGCCCAATTTACGAGCCGACAGGTGGGTTCGAGCCCAAAAAAGACTTCTTCCCTCGCGAAAGGACTGGTTAGCCGCCTTGTTAGGCTCCCCACACCCGGTTGGCTTCGGCAACGTCATAAGAGGACGACACGGCGCAGTCATGACCCTGATGGGGGGTTGGGGGGGGAAGGAGGAGGTAGAAGGCGAGTGGCGAGGAAGAACCAACATAGGCCACAACTCTGCTCAGTACATCTGGATAGATCTTCACGGAATAAAAACTCATTTTTATTATAGTATTTACGACGTTTTCCTGTAATTTACACATTAGAAGCAGTGAAAACGTTTTGGGGGAAAGTAACAATATGCCCATGTGTTTTTAAACTTGAGAATCCCTACCCCTTCCCTTTTATTATACTTTCTTGAATCTTGACCACAGGTTTTTACGAGCGTTTTTTGCTAATACGTAACAATAGTGTTTCCTGTGTAACAGCAACTAGGTCCAGAAACAAAACAGTATTTTGACATCGGATCAAGGGAAACTGTCTGAACAAAAACATAACGCGATGGGAGCCACTGACTCAGAATATAAACTACAATATTATTTAATTATATATTATTTACGTTTGTATTATAGAGACAATTAATGTAAAACTGTGGTACATGTGGTATCTCTAAAATTGCAGAATAGTAAAAGGAATATTTCCGGAATATTAAAGAATAGTTATTTATGCACCAAGGCAGTTATAAGGGTTCAAGTAATCAAGCGGCCCGAGGAACTATGGGCTGAGGGCTTTCTGTCACCCGATATCATTAAAACCAGTTAACGCCTAGGGTACATACATAATTTGATTTGTTTTACATGTTTTTACTGATTCGGATTTACTTATTTACTAATTAAATTGATATAAATTGACTCGTTTGTCTTTTCATATTTCCCTCCCATAATTCCCATTCATAATTTCCTCGCATAACTCCCTCCGTAAGAGAACATTTGTCTGTTTTTCCGTGTGCATCCTCCATGCATTCCGTTTCCATCATGCATTTGATTTTATATTTTCCTCGTAACCGCGATCCTTTCGATCCCTGCAGCGTATATGGAGCTCCATATCGAAGGCAATAACAATCTCTTACGTAACAGTAAAATATATATTTTTTCCGTAATTTTGTTCATAAGTGATTTATTCCAGTTGGATGGAAATGCTCTAGTACTACAAGTATATTTCGAATGAAACAAACAAAGTGCATTGCCACTTCCGTAAGATTACCTACTATCGGAAAGTAAACAAGATTTATCTCGAATCACAATATTTATGATACGAGTGATAAACCTGACATTTTATTTTTCGAGTTGGAAAGGTTACCACACGAGACCGATAACCAGACTGGCGCAATACTAAGAGTAAAATACAATAATTTTTATCACATGTGCGATACACTAATTTTATACATCCTTACTGATTTTCATTTTATTTTAATTCAAGTAAAGGTTAGAGAAAAAGCCGATGTGTTGAAAGGAAAGTATACTGTTTTCTTTGTAACATTCACAAATTTATCTGAACTCTTGGACATCGTCTCACGTTAATCACTAGGGCTAGAAATTGATCTTACAGCGTATGCATGCCCTGAATGACTTGCTTTTGGTAGTGCCTTTTAAAAACCGAATGTTTTATAAGTAACGTCATTATTTTTTTATTGCCTAAATCACACTTTAACAATGTAGCAGGATATATCATCAGATCATTAACTTTCAATTTATTTGAAAGCTGGCAAACAAACAATAAATGTAAATTTTAAATAAAAAGGAATTCATGCTCGACAGTCAAAATTGTAGTAATAATCTGGAAAATACACAGAAAGTACGTGGAAGGTAAGTACGTCCGAAAAAAGAGAAAGTACGATAGGAATATATGAAAAACATACACTAAATGAGAATAATGGAAAGAGGCGAAAAGCTGTTCATATACTGGAGCCAAGAATTAAATGAATGAAGCGAAAAACATTGTAAGGAAAGTGCTAAGTGAAAATGAATCATTTTAAATGAAAATAGAAACCATCATCACAAATAGGCTCTAAATGAACAAACTCGTCTCGCAGGAATTGGTTATTTGCGAGGCAGTGCTTATAAATATTTACTTCAGTACTTCAATATTTGATCGGACTCTTTTCTTGATCTCTTATTTTAGGAAATTATATAATTGTCTCGCCGTAAATTTATCACTGGAAATGCTCAGGAGTTTCGTAAATGTTGCTGTAAATGTTGCTGAGTAGTTACAGATCAAACCTTTAAGAGACCAAAGAAGGTTGAAGAACTTTTGTTTAAATTATTCATTTTAATTACGCACCGAATCATTGTCAATTAGTGTCACAATATTGTCCCACAATTCTCAAGTTCATTAAGCAATGTTGTAACTTCGGTCTTTGAGTTTACGTCTGAAACGGCTGTAGAGGAGGGCTATGAGAAAGCGCCATACGATTGCATAGGGTGGAGAGAGCAGCAACGGGAGAGAACGTTGGGTGGAGGGGGGGAGGCTCCTTTGATCTGATCGCGCACCGAAGCCCCGACTCGCGACGCGTCAGACGACCCGATGAGGTGGACGCGCGGCGAATGCCTGACCTCGTCTCCATATGGCCCCGGCGGCAAATAACAGTGCTAACAGCGACGCCCGCCCGCCTACACCGTGCGCCTCGCCCCTCCTGCCTGCCCGCCCCGCCCCACCGGCATGCCCGCCGACACCGACCGCCTCGCACGCCCCCCAGCCCTACCCCCGCCCCTCCTCGCCCCCAGCACAACCGCTCACACCGACCGCCTTCCCGCTTGCCCCGGCCCGCCCCAACCACGCCCCTCCCCGCACCGACACCACTCGCCCCCGCCCTGCCTCACCCGCACTTCCGCCCACACCGTCTCGCCCGCTCACCAGCCTCCCCCCGCCTACCCCGTCCGCCTCGCTCGCCCACTCGCACTCCCGCCTCGACCCGCTCCGCACCGCCCACACTCCCGTCTACACTGCCCGCACCACCCCGCCCCGCGTCACCGGCCTAGCCTCCCCACCCGTCCTGCCCTTTCCGCTTCAACCAGTGCCCGCGATGCCTGCCATCCCCACACCGCCACTTGCCCTCCCCCTCCACAAGAGCGCGGTCCTTCCGCTCACCCGTTCGCACGCGCCGTGCTTACCTCTCCCATGTATCCCCCGCCTCGCGCCACACGCCACACGCCCGCCCTCGTGAAAGATTGACCGCGCGGCCGCGCTATGACGGGCAATCTACCCCGCAACACGCACCACGCGCCGCTGTGTTGCCTCAATGGCAGCGGGCGGAAACTGCGCGCTTGGCCCACGGTGTGCTGCTGCCGCTGCTGCTTGTTAACGTAATGACCGCGTCCCGGACTGACACACAGCGCGCCTTCAGTATCGGTGCTCGGCATGTTTCCACTACGCGTGTTGAATTTCTCAGGCAAAACGTCATGATAAATTGAACGTGCGTACTGAAGGAGTTTCATTAGCACATTGTACAAGGCGCTGTTATTGTTGAAAAAGGAAGCATTGGGTACTCCTAAAGATAATAGAAAATTAAATTAAAAAATTTGACAGCTGAACATTCCATTCCGATAAAGTAATAACATAGAATTGAGTATTTTTCGTGTCCACTACATTTTCGTAGTTTTTTAAGATATGTAAACAAACCGTACAAGCCCTGTTCATATATTTCTATTTTGTTCTGAACCTTAAACTAAGAAACAAACCCAGAAGTTTTCTAAATACTGTACCTTTAAAAATGGCATTTTAAGTGAAAAGTTTGGAACGTAGTTCTATATAAAATAAGATAGAAAGTTCATTCATTATTTTCACAACCTCAAAACGCAGAAATTCAATTTTGATGACGCCACCTTGCTTTATCATGTACCAATGTTTTTATTTACACTTCCTTATTTATTCCACTTATCTTTTTAAATTCTTAAATGATTTTGCTCTACCATGTGTACATATATCAGCCGCAAACATTTGCAGGGCATGATTTATCATATTTGTACCAACTTCCTGGAGAGCAAGTAATTTAGAACTCGACATGACAGAACAGTTCGACTCAGAATGGCATCAACTGCGCAGTGGCATGTTTTAGCAGTTTTTATGTTAGTCAAGTTGCAGGATATTGTGGGACAGCAAGATTCTTGCAAGTGTGAAACTGGCTACGTAATTATTGATTGTTCATCTCGTAATATTAGTAATACTCTCTTTGAAAGAATTCCAAGTCACTGTATGGTATACAAGAAGATAGACTTATCACATAACAAATTCAAGAATATTCCTTATGAAGTTGTTCGCTTTGAATTCGTCAACATTTCTCATAATTTATTAACAGAACTTGGATCTCATGTTCCTTTCGAAGTGAACGTACTCGACGTGTCAAGAAATAAAATTGAAAAGATTTATTTGCCTTTTGACAACCATCTGGAAAAGGTGTACGCTGCCCAAAACAGGCTATACATCAACAACGAAGAATTCCTCGTTGGCGAGTGCAATATTCGTGAACTTGACGTGTCTCGAAACCATCTTAAATCTCTTCGATCAGTGAGTACTTGTTTAAAGATCGTTCGACTCGATATATCGCATAATGACATTCAGTTCATTTCATACTCTCTAGAAACTCTTTACAAACTTCAATACATTGATCTTTCTTACAATGCAGTGAAATCTGTAGCCAATCTACCAAAGTCATTACAAAAAGTAAATCTCTCAAGCAACAAATTGACTCTCGTTTCCACATCGTCCTTCACATCAATGATCTCAGTAAAAGAACTAAATTTGGCCAATAATTTGCTACCCGTGCTGGATGAAGATGTGTTTTCGGAGCTCGTCAGTTTAGAAACATTGATCCTGTCAAATAATTCGTTTAGTGTGGTGCCGCATCTTCTGTTCAATGAAAACTTGCGAAGTATTTCACTGGCGAACAATCGAATTTCGACGATAGACTTGGCAGCGACAATGACGCTTTTGGGCGACGGTTCCTCTCTGCGCAAAGTGGATCTGCGCGGAAACCCTCTGCGCAGCGAAGACGCAGGCCTGCGTGCATTCCTTCTGCGCGTGGGCACACAAGGGGCCATTTTCGGCGTCACCTCCGACTGCGCGTGTGTTGACGCTGTGCTAAACGAAGCTGTTATTTTTCTCTGTGTAATCAGCCAAACACTCAACAGCCAATGCATAGTGGAACACTCGCATCAATCTAAGATATCCATTACTTCGACTACCATTTCGACAACGATAAGTGTAATTACACCAACCGATAAACAAGAATCTACTGATGAATTAAATGGCTCCGGTATCATTAATAACAGCGAACTAATTTTGGATGAAGAAATGAAGACAGAAGATCAGCTGTTTTATAACTCGAAAACAATTTGTCAGAGAATGTGTCACAAAATGTCTACATATATGCCGCAGATAGACAAAGAAAGTGTTCAAATTCCTGATCGTGTGAATGACTCGTCTGGAAATGTGGAATCAAACCTTCGGAAAGACTGCGTGAATGTCACCATTCTTGTGCTAGCAATAGCTCTTTTTTTGTCCATCGCCAGTCTAATTTCTTACATATTAAAACACAAGAAATCGGCAAAGAGAGAGTTCGACGTTTGTGTCAGTGTTCCTGAAACGATCGGCGAACTTCACATAAAAGACAGCACTCGAAGCGATTTGGGATGGCGCCGCACACTTCCAAAGATTCTGGGCGTCGAAGGTTATTCGTGTGTTTTGCGTTTCCAACTTCTCAAGAGACGTGAAGTGCGTCATGAAGAAGGTAACTCTGTGGCAATTATGTGCTGAAGTCATATACATACATATATATACATATACATATATATACATATATATATATACACATATACATATATACATATACATATATATATACATACATATACATACATATACATATATATACATATACATACATACATATACATACATATACATATATATACATATACATACATACATATACATATATATACATATACATATACATATATATACATATATATATATATATATATATATATATATATGTATGTATAAATGTGCGTTAAGGAGTTATACGAAATACTAAAATTTCTTAACAGTATATTTTTTGTTATTTTTTCTGTAATTACTATTTAAGATCATTGTCTAAATTTAGGAATATGTAAGTTAAAATCCTAGAGAATGTAAAAGTAGAATCTCAAATACTAACGCTGACCGCGTTAAGTATTATGGAATATGGATAAGGATTAATATTGGGTTCATAATTCAAATTTGTCGTCCGTCCCCTTAAATCTTGCCGACTAGAACCGGACGTTTCCAAAAGTAAGCGTAAAACAGGAGCCGTTTATGTTGCAAACAGTCCACACGTAATTATGGCAAGATGCGTCAACCTGCCGCCCTCCCCAACCTTTCAGCGCGCGGTCCAGTCATCCGGAGCGGGGGCGTCAGCCGTGGGAGGAGCTCGGGGCCGCAGCTGAGGTGCGTGTCGGCGTGAGGCGGTGTGTGCCAGCGCGAAGGGGGGGGAAGGGGCGCGTGTTGGGCCGCACCGCCAGGTGGGCGGCAGTCAATATTTGCCCCGGACCGCGGCCCCGATTGCGTGGTGACGAGGCGTAGGTCGTGGTGACGGCGCGGGCGGGGGGTGGCGGGATGCTCCAGCCGGCAGGGCGCAGCGGCAGCGATGGCGGGCAGGAGGGTCACGAGGGGGGCTTGGCGAGGGGGTGACTGGGGCACGCAGAGACGATGGATCGGCTGTCGCGATGGCATGAGTGGCGGTGAGGGTGGGTGGGGGCAGTGGTGTGAGGGCAGTAGTGTAGTGGGGACGGCAGTGATGTGGGGACGACAGTGTTGTGGGGTCGGCAGTGTTGTGGGGACGGCCGTGTTGTGGGGACGGCCGTGTTGTGGGGACGGCCGTGTTGTGGGGACGGCAGTGTTGTGGGGACGGCAGTGTTGTGGGGACGGCAGTGTCGTGGGGACGGCAGTGTTGTGGGGACGGCAGTGTTGTGGGGACGGCAGTGTTGTGGGGACGGCAGCGTTGTGGGGACGGCAGCGTTGTGGGGACGGCAGCGTTGTGGGGACGGCAGTGTTGTGGGGACGGCAGTGTTGTGGGGACGGCAGTGTTGTGGGGACGGCAGTGTTGTGGGGACGGCAGTGTTGTGGGGACGGCAGTGTTGTGGGGACGGCAGTGTTGTGGGGACGGCAGTGTTGGGGGGACGGCAGCGTTGTGGGGACGGCAGCGTTGTGGGGACGGCAGTGTTGTGGGGACGGCAGTGTTGTGGGGACGGCAGTGTTGTGGGGACGGCAGTGTTGTGGGGACGGCAGTGTTGTGGGGACGGCAGTGTTGTGGGGACGGCAGTGTAGTTGGGGCGGCAGTGTAGTGGGGATGTCAGTGTAGTGGGAACGGCAATGTTGTGGGGGTGACAGTGTTGTGGGGGCGGCAGTGTTGTGGGGACGGCAATGTTGAGGAGGTGGCAATGTTGTGGGGGGGACAGAGTGTTGTGGGGGCGGCAGTGTTGTGGGGGCGGCAATGTTGTGGGGGTGACAGTGTTGTGGGGCGGCAGTGTTGTGGTGCGGCAGTGTCGTGGTGCGACAGTGTAGTGGGGATGACAGTGTAGTGGGGACGACTGTGTAGTGGGGACGGCAGTGTGGCGTGGCGGTAGTGTTGTGGGGCGGCAGTGTAGTGGGGACGGCAGTATGGCGTGGCGATAGTGTTGTGGGGCGGCAGTGTTGTGGTGACGGCAGTGAGGTGGGGGGCAGTGAGGTGCGGGTGGCTGTGTGGTGGGACGGAACGACGCGGGGATGACAAGGGGACGCGGCTTCGATCGAGTGGAAGGCGGGATGGCACAAATGGCGATGATGGGGGCTGGACGGCAGGGCATTCGTGTGGAGGGAAGGCGGGGGAGGACAGCGGGGAAGGGAGGACCGGAGGAGGGTGGTGGGAGTCGCAAGACGCCGAGGGTAGGAGGAAGCAAAAGCGTTAAAAAGTCTGGCACGGGAAGTGGAGTCAACAATTGCAGAGACGTTGGCAAAGAGCAATTTACACCTTTACTGCAGATCAAGGGGAATTAGTATTATCAGCATACGTAAGAATGGGTAAAGAATGCTTTGAAATACGCGAAGCTTGTCACAGGAAGCCGTCTCGAAACCACGGTTTGAAGACATCCATAACAGATTAACATGATATTCATATTTTGTATGTTATCTGTGAAAATTTTACATGTATCTTTTGTTAATAATATCTAGACAAACTGTTTACTTTAAGTATTTGTATGCTATAAAATAAATTTTAAATAGCATTCCTTGAACGTATATTTTATAATTAAAATCAAACTCATCGCCTTTCTTTATGTAAGTACATTAGAGTTCCATCTAATAGCTGAAACTACGGTCACAACATTGGGACTCTTAACTTTAAATCATCATCAGTGAGATCAGCCTGATGTGAAATTTAGCCAATGGCTGGAATGCTATTGACACAATTGCAAACAGTGAAGATTTGTTCTGTCTCTCTCTTCAGATGAATTAGAAATGGGTTAAGAAATATGATTTACGAAACTCAATAGATTCCATGTGGAGTCGTGCAATATTCTTTGTATAAAAGTCGGTACTACACTAATTTAGAGAAATGAAGTTGAATAACTTATTTCATGTACTCCTTAACTCTGGCGTTATATGCGAATAGTATACTTCGATGAAATTTTATTGCGTGCTTATTTATACTGTATTCAAAGGAAAATAATAAAGTGAAGAAACATTTATTCAATGTATTTTTTTCTGGCTCACTTTATCTCGATTAATTTCATATTACCTTCACTTTCATTCTCATAATCACATTGGAACTTCATTTTACAATTTCCTTCAAATATGGTTTTACAACATTGCTAAATTACTTCAAAGATTTAAAATTTGAAATGTGATGTGTAAAATTGTTATTTACTTGTTATTTTGCGAAATGTATTATTTGCCATTAAGTAATGACACTTAGGTAAGAAGTGTGTACGTTATGTTGGTTTAAATATATTTTAAATGAACTAATTGCATTTATTCCCATAGAACATTACACAAATTTTTAACAGTTTTTAAGTGTAAAATAAATAAAAAATAAATGTCTTTTTTTATTGATTCTAACATTAACCGGTCCAGTTATCTTGCTTTTATACGAAAAAATAGTCTACTGTGTATTTCAATGCTTTCTTGTTACAAAAACAAAAATATATCATGCCACGAAAGTATAGTGTAATTTAAACATGTGATACACTCTAGGAACACTCTAAAGTGTTTGTTGCTTGAATGTTGTGACAATCAAATAGCCTACTTTATTTTAAAACGAAACTAAGGAGCGACAATTCAACTAACATACTTGTGTTTCGAGTAAGTAAATCTAATACCTTAATATCTAAGACTCAATATTTTCATATTATTTGTCGAGTACGTAGTTATCAGTTGTATACCTTCAAATTCCCCAAAAATGTTGATTATTGACAAAAAAGAATAATACGTCATTCTATGTAATTCAATTCCACTTCACTCTTTTCCCCACCTACCTTATCACGACTACTGTTAATTTTAGTTAAATAGTTTTAATTTTACCCATACATTGAATTTATTATTAGAAAACTGACCACTTGTAAAAATAAGCTGAGTACTTGTTGCTGTATAAATAACCATGTGTCTTGAGGGGTATGTGGAAATATTATGAAAATATTTATTCAACAAACATTTTCTGAAATATGATTTTCAGTAATATTTGCCTTCTTTTCAAAGCATCTAGAGTTTATTTAAATCATGATTCTAGGAATATTTACTAAATCCAATAAAAATTCGAATTGACCTTTTACAATACCATTTGACGAAACTTTAATATCTTCAAATTTATTAACCAATATTCGAAACACGTAACAATTTTATAATGTTTATCGTCATGAAAAAATGTGTTCCAAACAGAAAAAAATGTTTGCTATAGGTTATAGAACCCCTTGTATTTACGTACACAACACGTCGATTATGTAAAATGTAGTTTAAGGCTTCAACCTTCCTGACTTCGAGGAGATGGGATGGCAAGTAGCAGGCTCCAGCCTGCTTTGCTCCAGAGGATTATAAAAGCCACTAAATCTTCGGTACTCATTGAAAGAAGGTTTAGTAATTTACAGAATCGCTCTTATTAGAACTTTACCGGAGAAAAATTCCCAGAGAAACTGGGACTAAAAAACAGCCTTCCTCAGTATAGGACGCTAAAACTGTTCCCTGACACGACATCAGTTGGAACGTTCTACAATGTTTCTATCAAATTGGAGCCACTAACTAACTTAAGACGAAATATTTTTTTATGTTCCATTTTAAAATTTGAAAAAGAAAATAACAAGAATATTTGTTCGTGCATATACAATTCATCACAAAACCTATTATTTCTTATGTCAAATGAAGATCGATATATTTTCTTAACATTTCAAATACAAAACTATTGTGCGAAGACTTACATTGCTTCAAATATTTCCAAAGTTTACTCAAAATTTTCAAATTTCCAGAGAATAGCCAAAGATTGTTTTTTTTTGTTAACTGCGGTCAAAGACGGATTAACATGTCAAACTCTAGCAAACACTTGTTAAAAAATTGCATCATAGTTTTAACACAGACCACAACATAAACAATATCACTATTTTCCACAGAAAAATTGAAACCTGGAAAAACCAAACTACTATCAGTGGACCTCATAGCCTGCCCCTGTGGAAATCCTGGGGCTGAGGAACGGGCAAGTGTAAAAGAAAGTGAGGCTTCACTCACCTACGACGTTGAGGCTGAAGGCGAGACTCATCTTGGGCTCTGTGTTCACCTGGCACTCGTAGATGCCGGCGTCCCGCTGCTGCGGGAACTTGATCTGCAGCGTCCAGTTCTCCGACTTGTCGGGCCGGATGACCGTGAAGCGCGCATCGCTCGTGTAGGTGAGGATGCCCGCCGTCAGGATGTGCAGGTCGCGCTTGCGGATCCACGACACCTGTCGCACACACGCCACCCAATCAGCGCACGCCCTCCTACAGATTTCTTTTTATTTCGAATTAATCAACCTTCAAATTCAGAGAATCCAAAACGACCATAAATATAGTATATAAGGGTGTATCACCAACTATGGGCCACCCACGAAACTTCTACACCAGCGTTGTCAAGGTAGATGCCTCAAGCGGGAGTCCGTGGTAGGAGTGCCACGATGAAATCACCCCTCCACGTAGTTCATTACTCCACCACCAGAGGCAACGCCATCCCTATTGTAAAACGGCAGTGTTACTAATAGTTTCCTTTCCCGACGCTGCTTGCGCAGAGAAGCTACTGGGATTCTACGGTACCACGACGCGTGTCACTGCCACCAGTAGAAGAACCACCCTTCTAAACGGTTAATAATATCGAAATGCAGTCTTCGCTCAACAATGCGAAATCAGGGGGAAAGTAAAATGCTGCAGAGATATTGCTTGAAATATTTTTAGTTTTTGAGAAATTTAATCGTTTAAAATCACAAGTCAGAAATTATTTTTATACTCAAATTACAATCAGAATATTAGCGTATGAAACATCAATGTATTCCTCTTTTAATGATCTAACAATTGCTAGTGAGAACAATTAACAGTTCCATTAAAAAAATTAAAAACGATTAAATTTCTCAAAAACTAAAAATATGTCAAGCAATATCTCAATCAATACAGCATATTACTTGCTTCATGATTATACATTGTTGAGCGAAATCTGCACTTCGGTGTCGTGAACCGTTTAGAAGTTATGGAGGTGACTGACTCATCGTTGGTTGGACTTCCTGTATACACAGTGTTGTTAGAATTATGGGGGCTTCATCAATGGAGAAAAAATGTGTCACTTCAAGGTTATTTGCTAACGATTCGGAAAATACTGTTAAACGTTAGTTTTAAGGCCGTTTACTATAGAAATCTGCGATCAATTTAATACAACCAAACCAACGCTCTTCAGTAGCAGTTACCCCTTGTCTAAATCTTACCTACAAGAATCAAATTACTCTTTTAATGTTAACAATTATTTCACTAGTTTTATAAGAAAAATATTCAATACAATGGCTAATTTTATAAATATTATTTTCAAAACAATACACTAGTTAAAACTATTGACAACAATAAATTTACAGGGATCGAATTACAATAAGTTTAAACCTTTCCATTCATAGTAACTAGTAAGTTTTCCTTCATATCCGAAAATGTTTACAAATTTTACTAACATCCTACCAACGCGACTCGTTTACACAGCGATCATACTCTGTTCATTCGGTATTTGCTCCTCTGCAAAACGTTCTTGAGTGCCTGGTGATCGTTTGCACTTGCATGTGCACGTTCTCTGAATGTTCAATTTAATTTAATTTTATTAGAAATTTATTACTGGGTTAATCTATTATCTTTTTGTAGCTTCAAGGGACTCCTCACACGATGGCTTTTTCGTCGTCGCCTCTTGTAGATTTTCGCGTTGTTGCATCTCTCCTCTCTTGAGTCATGGGTATCCATATATTATTGTTTCAAATCTTATAAGATACCTATAATACACCAATTCATAAAATTTACAAGATAACTTAAAAGTTTACACAATTTTTGTTTCGTTTTGTAATCAGAAGTTTCAATAGTTACCATAAGTGTTATAAGAAAATATACAACTCTAGTTATTGCGTGTTCTTCTCGTTTCGTGCACTTGTTATATTGCTCGTCGTATTCTCACCGTATTTCTAATTAATGAAATATTAACTATATTCCATTATGACCATTTGTATCTCTTATTTTAAGCAGTACTGACCTTAGCCCGGTAAGATGCAATGCGTTCTGTTCCATGGCTCAAAGGGAAGGTTGCGTCACACTTAACCACCGCCTTCCGCCGTGATCTTTCGAAAACCAAAGAATTTCTGCTCCAAACTCTCGTCGGTGCAACGCTTTTCTGCTCGCTTCTTATTGGTTCTAAGTAGAAAGGTCGAGAGTTCGATAGCTCCTCGATTTATAGTTTAAATAGGCGGGTTATTTAAAGTAGTAGAGATTTTTTGTCTCCCATACCCTTCTGAAAAATGAATAATCTGCTACAATACGGAGGGATAACGAAAATATGCTGTGTAAAAATTCAATAAGTTAGGAAAGTGCCGTTCGGGAAACATCAGGGGTCCAGATATTATCAAACAGGTTGATGAATTATAAATTTTGATACTGAATATTATTTTAAGAAATGTAGCTTGTTATATTTTTCTCTTTAAACTTTACTTTATTATTGTTCCAAGTTTCACAAAATCAAATATAATTATCCCATATAAAGAACTGCCCACAGTACAACAGTTTTCTATGCAAACAATCTCCAACGTAGCCACTAACAAATTGTATTATCTTCAGATAAATAGCACTTCTAGTGATTATTGTAGGTGATTATTCTGCGAAGTCTATTTTCCTATCTTACAAGAAAAGAAACAGACGATATAATTCACGTTTCTTTAACTACACTAGGCTAAATTATAATGCGTTCTAACATTTACGGCGGCATACGTCCGCAAGGAATAAAGTACGGTTATTGCAAGGCAAGACCACAACGGAAGACAACGATCTCTATCTTGTGCGCACTTTCGCAGAAAAACGTCTCCAGAAAAGAACAAAATGAGATTATGCTTGTCCTTGCGCGAGAGATTACGTTAAAGAGCGCGACGTCTGTGGCGAAGCAGAGCCGTGGCAGTTTCCTGCCGGCAGAAGTAACTCTAAAAAGTGAAACATTTGCCCGGTCCATTCAGTCTAAATGTGGCGTGACTGTGTACGCCCAGATCCGCAGTCGAAACGACCCCGTTCGCTTGTTTGAAGCGCTGCGTTAGTATTTCTTATTGCTCATATTGTTTTCGAGTGCTCATTCCACTCAACAATTACTTGTCTTCTAAACGCACTGAACCAAGGAGAGCAAACAAAATTTATCCACAAACTTTGCTTCTCTGAAGTAGATATAGAATTCGTGCAAATTTTGAAAACAAGTCACATTTTTAAGAAACAAAATATAGTTAAGGTCCCTGCCGGCTGCTAGCGACTTAACATCTCACGGTGCAGGCGAACTAGTTATTGGGACGACGCAGATTCGATACTGATATATTATCAACAATTAACTTTATGTGTTTAACATCGATGAGGTTGCAATCAAAATCCCTGAATGTAGTTCAGTAATTTTTCTTTGTGCCCTCGATCACATCTAGGCGAATGCCACAGCAGCACCTCATACAACGGGTTATGGACGGTGATCTTTCCTCCCGATTCCTTTCCAATCTTTATCAACTCACTCACTGCAAACTGGAATGTGAGGAAGTGTCCTCTCTTCCACCTAATCACTTAAACACTTACATTTACGTAATTACAATCGAGGCGTTCGGACGGAAACAATGGTAACTGACATTTCACGTTACAATGATCATATTAGCTAACGGAAATGTGCTGCACGTAACTAATGAAACATTAAGTATGAATGCATTCAATTTTCTGGACTCTATAGCTAAGGAGAGCCCATGTTTCTTACTTACAAAAAGGGCGTGGAAAGTCAATAAGACTATTTTCGCAAAATGTTAGAAATGATCTCCTGCACCCGAGTGCCTCAACTGTGAACAAATTGCAATAAAAAAGAGGACATATTTTACATACAGTATTCTCTACTGTATATCTGTATGTTTCTACACTATCTCACCATGTCTTAACCAGCATTTGCGGGTCGGGGTAGTCTTGCGGATCTGCAACTAATGCGGAAGACTAATGTTGGGGTAAAGACGAAGCAAGTAGGTGACTCTACACAGTGTCACGAAAATTAACAAGGAATTGCTTAAAATACTGTAACATTTAGAAGAAAACCAAAAACTTCACAGTTCTAAAAAATTTAAGCAACACTTACATGAATTCATATTTGTAAGTGTAAAAAATATTGTAATGTTCATTACTTCAGAAACATGGTAATTATTTCACTCTATTCCATTAAAAATTATATAATTGAGGGATATAAACTTTCAGAGGTATCAAACTCGTAACCCAGGGAGATATTGTCATTTTATAAAATAATTGATTATTTTTGTTTTTCACAGAAATAAATATTCTACGGAAAATCGTGTGTATATGCATTCAAGTTCACTTTCATCTACATCTAACATTTGTCCGGCAAATATATATATATATATATATATATATATATATATATATATATATATACCGCACACAAAGCCACAGATGTAATATACAGTAAAACGACATTAATAAAATACATGGCACACACACACACTGGTGGAAATGAATGCACTTACTACCAGAAGAAGAGGAATATTGTATTATCACTACCCCAGTTGTTAATTATAACTCGCGTATATGAAAAAAATTAGGAAGCGATTGTAAAGGAGAAAGTGTTATAATTAAATTCTTGGAACATTAAAGTTGAAACATTTTAATGGACCCTCTAATTTGCCCAACAAAAGCGTTGTACTTTGTACCACTCCCTCAAATCCCCTCACAAAGCTCTTGTATTCTGACCGGGAGAGGTGTCTCAGGGCGTCGACCGATATCACGCAGTGCCTTTGACTGGGAGGTCGTAAGTTCGAATT
This sequence comes from Acheta domesticus, assembly GCA_031308135.1. Classification (NCBI taxonomy): domain Eukaryota; kingdom Metazoa; phylum Arthropoda; class Insecta; order Orthoptera; family Gryllidae; genus Acheta; species Acheta domesticus. Next base: position 24,705,295 of record JAHLJT010003656.1, on the reverse strand, counting down.
CAGTCGCTGTCTGGAAAAGAATTCTAGCGGCCGGCTGCTCTGATCAACGAGCAAATTTTCCGAGGTATCTCCGATCAACACCAGGAGAATGACGGACCAGTACCCTAACAAACGAGCCACGGACCGCGCCCGATCTTTCCTTCCTCTTCTGTGTCCTATCCTCATCCTTTACACACACACACACACACACACACACACACACTTAAACTCACATACACACCACCACCACACATCACGGGAGATCGGTCGGGGCCTAAGCTTGTCCCGGCTGGGGCGGGGCCCCGCTGGTGGTGATACCTGGTTGGAGAAGCCCCTCTAACCAACGGTAGCTCGGCGCCGGATCTCGCCATCCAACGGGGAAGATCACCACCACCACCACCTCCAGATGAAAAAATTCACTACGCTTACGGGACTAATGACCTCAGTAGTCGACGCACCCGGACAATTAACAATCAATTAACAATCAATCAATCAATCATTGTACCTCTCCCTCTGATCTCACGAATCTCCGTCTTCCAATCACAACTCCGGTTCACGTGCATCCTGCGGTCTCGGCCGCTTCCCGTCCGGATGCCGAGTTCGCACTCCGCCCCATTCCAAGGGTGGGGGTAGGGTGGGGATGGAGCGAGTGCGGACGTGCAAAAAGAATCGGGAAGGAAAGGAAGCACGGCCCGGCCCCGCACCACTCCGCACCGCGCAACGCAAATCCAATACACAGCCACCATAAAACCGTGCGGCAGCGAGAGGGTGCGGGCGCTCGGGGAGCTATGAAACACAGCCTCGCCTCCGCCGGCGCCGTCCTCAGGCCCGTCCCCACTCACCCGTCCTCCTCCCCGCCACGACTGCAGCGCCCCGCCCCTATCGTCACCGCCGCCGTCCGCCCCCCCGCCCGCAAACACCGCCGTCCGCCTCGAAACCTCGACCGTTACTTTTTTTTCCCCTCCGAAAAACGAGAAAAGATTCAGAAGAAATAAGCGGAAAGCATAACAAGTCCTAAAGGCTGTTTCGAGGAGAAAATATACGGGGCGAGATGCGATATATTCAGAGGCGCGTTGGTGAAATCTCGGCGGTGAAATATTTGGGGTGGCGTCTTTTTGCTTCAAACCTACGACGGAGGATGTCTCGTCGCATTATATCTTTCCTCCAGAGACCTCTTCAACTCGAAGACAATATGGTCGCGACGTAAATATTTAATAAGTGATATTTAATGAAAAGGGAAAATAAGACCTAGAAAGTACTTTTCGTCGGAAGAGAAATCCTCCTTTTTTCCGAGTTTCAAGCCTTATGATATTCATTTAAACAAAATTTATAGAAGATTTTTTTTTCAGCAGTAATTTTGGAAATAAATTAATTTTCTTACGTCAATTGCAACGTAGGAAAATCTGCTCTTTGAGAAACACAAACTGTTCCATGCATTTCTTCAAGTACTACTAGTTGTCGGATCAGAAGGTAAAAACATCGAAGAGATTTCAGCCAGATGGAGATAAGTTGGTATTTGACATTTTATCACTGTATACATATAATTGAAAATGCACTCCAAAATCAAGCGAATTACTTTGATTAATAAGCAGTCTGCTCATATACATCAATTAATAATTTGCCCTTTATCCAAGACACCCCATTACATTAACTGATTTCACATATTCAGGAGGATTTAAAGGATTATTTTAAAGAAAATATATCGTATAACACATATCCCTGTTACCACTGTAATTTACAATAAAATATGAATGTAAGTTTGTGAAAGGGATCAAAATACCAACTCACGTGATTATATAGATGCGCTTATAATTACCTGTAGAGTAATATTATAAGTATCTAATATGTACAGAAAAAATAACGTTAAAACTCTTGAATTTTCCTGAAAAATTCAACTTATAAAAGTTTGATAAAAATGCTGTATTCGTTAAAGTACGTTCCTACCGAGAATTTGCAATACTAATGTCAAAATAGTTTGCTCTTGGCAAAATCTTCTGTTTACCATGCCAATTACCTGGCCCTTGCAGCAACCTTACGCAAACCCTTCCCTTTCCTCGCCAGCCAATAGCACGCCAACACGCAACACTCAGCCTTAGACAAACTGCGGAGGTCTTTTCGGCACTTTATCACGCGTTTATTAAATTTCGGCGCAGCCTAGTCTTCTTCATTAAGACTTCCTTCCCCTAGGCCGATCTAACAGCACATTACAAGCGCGAGGAACAAGATAATCTCCTAAAGCGGTGTGCTCTCCCTGATAATGCATTTCCCCCCGCAAGGAAACATGAGGGCGCGTTGCTCAGGAGGCTGTGCAGAGGGCTATTAAGCAGCCGTTCGACGAATCAGGAGTCGGGAGAGCGAGCGGAAGGAACTCGAAGGTCACGTGCTCCCTAACAAAGAGGGAGGAACACCAGATTCCCTTCAGCTCTGCTGCCGACTACGCACTTGCACATTCATTATTTTAAGAAAACATTTATTTTGTCTGGCTCTTTTGATATTTATTTTGTAGAGAGAAATTTGTTAATTAATTGCTCTGACTGAGATAGGCCATACATTGGTCAAATTAGGCCTAGGTTGAGTACAAGTGAACTTGAACGTTAAAGAAACATCAATGACCTGGCATGTAGACAGAATTCTTTAACTGGACTCAGAATTACAAAACCCGATTACGTGAATCTTCAGGAGATACAGACTTTACCCCGTGAACATTTCTTGTATCATCGATTAATATTAGAAACACCTTATATCAATATATGTTCCTGTTTGAATACAGAGGCGCAATTGAATAAATTCACTAATTTTATTAGCAATTGTTGAGTAATTTTTCTCAATGTTAAGATATTTCTTTTAGAAAATGTTGTGTCCAACTTCTTTCTGTCTTAATCGTCCCCCTCAGTCTTCTCTCTATCTATTTTCTCTAATCTTCAATCCTGTTTTATTTATTACAACGATATGCACCCTTATAAAAACATACTTTCCTAACAGGGATCTTCAAAAGATTTTTATCAAGACGCGTTCCTTATAGTGACTTGTGTTCATTGATGTTAGGTAATTCTTCGTTTTAATTCTGACCATTGTTTAAAATATTGTATTTATTTGTTTTGACATTTTGACTCCAGTCTAAAAATGGAAATACTCATTTCCGAAACGTTGCTATTTGATGTATATCGCAAGCATGTTTTATGATTTTGATGTAAAACGAATTCCAAAATACAATTTTTTGTTTATAAAATATAGACCAAAAACAATCTAACAAAGTTGTTATATCTATGGACAGAAAAGAAAATAATAATGTAATGAAAATATTTATTGTCGTACCAAATGAGAGGTCAATTGTCTCGTCGGACTTTTTTTTACAATTTTGTTTACAAAATTACACTTTTGAGTCTTACAAGTTTATATTTTACATATTTATTTAAATATATTAAATTTTATGTTTGTAATCAATAAACAAAAACAGTTTCTCAAGAACCGATCTATATTTTTCTTTACATTTTCTCCCACGGGTAGAATATGGGGCGTTTGAAGGAATGACACAGGTCACATAATCGTTGAATTCTCTGAAGATTTGAAAATTTCAAAAGTTAAAAATTATGCGAAGGATTATGCTCTGTTTTAACAGCACTAGTTTTTAAATATACTTCTACTGATACTTAAAGTCTAGAACCAACGTTTGGTGCATATGTTATAAAGTATACGGATAATTTTTGTTCTCAGAAGCTTCAAAAACCAAGGTAGGAAAATATTCAGTTTAAATTTGAATTCCAAATCGTAATCCATTATAGAGTCAGACGTGACGTTGACGTTAAATTCCGCAGATTAACAGAATGTTTGGGGCAAAAGAGCCTCGGCGGAATCGTATTAAATAGCGTTCTGAAATTTAAATATGTAAAATGCTGCAATATCCACATAGGAATGAATTTCATTGGATTTCCTCTTTATTAATCACTGCTAATTTATGTGGTAAATTTAATTATGTCAAAAACAACTTTGACAATATTATTCCGTCATACTGAAGAAAAAATACCATTATTTATGGATTAGAAAATAGTCGCCATAATCTGTATACGACAGCTTTCAATACAATAACAAATGGTTTGCATAATAATCTTGACATTATTTGTATTTTATTAATAAAAAAACAATAAAGAAGATGTTATACCTTGAATGGCAACATTTGAATTTTATTCCAACAACGTGATAGTTCCCTAATCATTACTCTACAAAAGGTTTTAACAGGAATGTAGATTTCGTGGTCGCTGAATTAAAATTATAAATTTAGTTGTGTATGAGGTTCGAAAAGATACTGATTGCTCCTGTAAGACATTTGAAAATGACTCGATGGTCGGCGGCTGCAAACTACTTCTTTTTGACACTCACTCATATTGGTGTAGTATAATAGTCATAGTAAAATTTTCTATACTAGCTGATCACGATCTTAAGGGTGTAATAAGCTTCGGAACAGTATCAATTCCACAATGCGGAGAGCCAGAAGGTGCAATAGCTCCCAATTCGAAATTTAATACGATGCGATCCCTCTAGTGGAAATGTCGACGCCTCTTAAAGCCACGGTGTCACACGGAGTCTACCTATCCTCCTGCAGTGGAGACACCACTCGTCCTTCCAGTTTTCGGGGATTAGCGACTCCATGTGTTCGTGCCAGTGGCTGCTCGCTACGTGAAGTGCCACACCAGTAAATAACCATGGAAATATGACAAACTGTATTAAAAAAGCTAGAAGTATCTCTAAATAGTGTTCATCACTCTTCCTTTTTTGACTTACGGATTAGCGATTCTACCATACCATTGTATATATACTATTACCAAGACCGTGATAATTCTGTAGTATTTATGCAGAAGTGAAAATTTTCCAAAAATTTGCCCTTTATTCCTAATATTGTGTCATGCACTTGTCCTCTATCACAATATCTTTAGAATCTTGATTTGAGATAATACATGTGTAATGCGTCATTCGAGGACTCTCCTGTGATTTGTTTTTTTTAACCCAGACCACGTTTAGGTGGGAGATAGTGACGAAGACATATTTAAAGTTAAAACACTAACATTCCTGTAGCGCAACAACAGTGTTTGATACTCTAAGCAATATTATCCTATACTATAAAATCAGTGTCTAAGTCTTATGTCCACACCAGGAAACTGCTAAATATTTTTGAAGGGTAAACCATTATGAAGATATTAATAGTGATACAGCAGAGATGTAATAACAGCTAGAAGAAACGGAAGATCTTCGAGGATATCTGCTGAGATCCTGCTTTGTCCACCACAAGCTCTACGTGGATTATGGGGATTTGAACCCTGGCCCCACCAACGAGTCTCATCTTCCCTAAAGCTCGAGATATTTCCTTCTGCTTGAAAAACACCCCTGAGTAGCACCCTCTGTTACTTCAACGGCTTCAAGTTGCATCTGCAGCAATTTTGACAAGGAGGTCTATGGATTCGAGTTATGACGGTTGCGAATTGTCTAGCTACACAGCCAAGCGGAACTCTGGAGGAGAATTCTAATGGACGACTCCTCTGATCGGTAGTTTTAGTGGCTTCTCTGATCAGAATCAGGCGAACGACGGAGTAGTAACCAAACAAACAAGCCAGGGACTGCGCGCCTTCCTTATTCTTGATCCCTTTCCTCCACACACACACTTTTATTGATTGATTACTGATTCCGGGCGCGTCAACTTTTAATGGCATTAGTCCCGTTGTCTCCTCGTTTAGCATACTTCTTCCTCAGGAGGTGGCGGCAATATCCCTCAGGTGGTGGCGACCGCTGGATGGTGTCATCCAGCGGCGATCTACCCGCCGGCTAGCAGGGTTTTAATCAACCAGGTATCGACCACCAACAGGGCGTCGCCCTAGGCGAGATAAGCTCTAGCCTGGAGTGTCTATGCGCGCTATTTGGAATTGGTGCGCACACGATCAGGTAGCGCGCTCTAGCAGGGCCGTTGGTGCAACGGCGCGAGCAGTATACGCGCCACTGGCATGCAGGCGGAGAGCGAGTCTGCGCCTACGGCGGCACCCGACTATACAGAGAGACGACAAAATCATAGGGATAAAGAAGAGAAAATACTAAGAACTATATCAATGGCTTATCGAACATATTTTACCCTGTCAATCATCTTCCAGTCATAAACTGTACATCGAGAAGTAAAGTTAAGAATATATCAATCTATTATTCGGCCCATGATGTGTTATGCGTGTGAGACATGGGTGCTCAATTAAAATATGAAAAAGAAAATTAACATCTTTGAAAGGAAAGTCTTTAGACGAATTCAAGGCCACATACAAGAAAACGTCATATGGATGCCAAGACATAGCAAAGAAATATATAAAATGTATAAGGAGTCATCTGTGGAGAACTATGTAAGATTGCAGAGATTACGGTGAGCAGGATAGGCAGTGAGGATGGAAGATGATAGGCTACCCAAGAAAGCATTAAATGGTAAATTGTATGGCAGTAGACCAACGGGAAAACCAAAAAGTAGATGGAAAGATGCCGTGGCTAGGGACGTAAGAGAATTATTAGGAGTACGGATATGGAGAAGAGCAGCTGAAGACAGGCAAGGAAGGAGGAAATATATTCTGGAGGACAAGGTTAATATTGAACAGCAGAGCCATTGAAGAAGAATAAGAAGAAGCATCAAAAAGCAGTCGTTCCGTCAGTCGGCCAGTCAGTGAGCTTTGCCTGACAGGAATCAGCTGTTTCGCTGCCATCCAATCGGGAGCTTATATTACGTGACAGTGACAGTCATTATATGGCGCTAGTGTCGTCCCTATGGTGACGTTCAAGCTCCCGATTGGATGAAAATGTCACCAGCTGATACCTGCCAGAGGCAGAGTTGAATAAATCGCAGTATATGGAATAATATTGTTGGGAAGATGCCTGATTATATAGACAGTTCCATAAATGTAACTCAGTTGGTGACAATAAAATATTGCAAAGAGAAACAAACTTTCAATTGCCCGAACTTAACACTCCAGACCAGTCTCCCGGCACGTGTGAAGACTGCATGCTGTCAGTGGCCCGTTTGTTAGGGTACAGCTCCGGCATTCAGTTGGTTTTGATAGGGGAAACCACAGAAAACTACAGACCAGAGCAGCCGGCTACTAGAAGTTTCCTCCAGACAGGGTTAGAATTCGACCTAGGTAGATGAGCCAGTGTCGAAAATACTGCCGCCGTTGGGACTCGGAACTAGGACCTTCCTAAGACAACACCGGTCAGCGGGACGGCAATGACATCAGTTGATGCCTTGAGCCACCTTTCCCGGTCTTACACTTAGATGTACTATACAACTTCATAAGTGAGGAGACCAGTCAGGAGCTTACATATTGCCTCGGGTGGATCGATGCCCCTCTAGAGGACACATTTCGGGGGGGGGGGGGAGATTGAGATGACGTGTAGGACGGCGCCGGATTTCACGATCTGCCGAGGAAAGAACACCGTCACATCCAGTGATATAACATGCACTACATTTCCGGGACTTTTGATCTCAGGAGTTGATGAGCCCGGAAACGCTAATCAATCTGTCAATATATCTTATTAATCAATACACACTCTCTGATCTAGTAAACAAAGGTTGCACAAGTTCTACAGATGATCCTGAGGTGATTTTTGTTTCCTCTCCCAATGTTCAAATTAGTCGTGTACAATTTGTAACTAGGTAAAGTTAGATTAGGTCATCAAATATTTGCCCCAAGTTTTCTAGTAAATTGAACAAAGTAATTTCAACAAAACAACATATCTAGTTGAAAAAAATAGAGCCTGAATTCTCTCCCTAACAATTCATAAACAATATTTTGGAGGTCATAATACTTATAATAAAGTTGTATTTCTTTATTTGTGTAGTTTTTACAATTAGATTACTATGCTACTTAGTGGCTTTGATGAGATAGGTGAAGTCCATGAGCTACGCTCCTAACTGCTGACCTAGATCGTCTAACATTTTAATTTATATATTAAACTTTTCCGTGACATTTATTACATTACTACAAGTTAATATGCTGAGTATTTACATGAAACCTTCAACCCTTCGACTACCGAGGTATTTTGCACACGTCCAATACCAAGGAGGGTAACGAAGTTACCCCAGGGAAAATTCAATATAGATTTTAAATGTTTGCCGTAAATGTCGCAATATTGTTTTGAATGTGCAGATTAAACATTATTTTGTAATATTAATAAAATATTTAGCGATTTTACAACATATTTTATATGAAAGTCTTCATTCACGACAAAGATGTCGCGAATGCCAAATCATGCCGCTTTTAGATCACATTGTACTATTCGTATTCTTTTTCACGTGATACTCTTCAACTGATGTTATGAACTGATGTATGTGTCAAGTTAATGAACTTATGTATGTGTCATCAATCACGTTTTCAGCACAAATAATATCAACTTTATCCATAACTTCTACATTATCTTCATCATTCTCATTAACAATCTGTACACTTCACAATCTTATTCACACAAATGGTCTAGATTGTGAATAGTTAACAACTTTTCAAACCTTCAAGACTGTAATCCTTCGGCATGTTAAGATACTAAAACACAAATAGTATAATAAACTTCGTAGACGTCCACACACCACCTCCTATGTCCTTCCAATAAAATAACCTCAAACCACGTTATTAAATCCCGAACTTCCAATACCAACTGGGGTGATGTAACCACACGTATAAATTCAAGCCGTGAAAAGACTACACACCAAAAAACAGGTTTTGCCAACAATATATTTTAGGTAGATAAGTAAAAAACAATTACACAAGATATCAGAGTTGTAAAAAAATTGTAAGATGATAAAAAATAGTAAATAAGCGCTGGGGTAACTCAGTTACCCCCTCGATAGCAGAAGGGTTAAATCCATAAGTTCATATCTACATTATTTACATTTTGTTTCATCCACATCTTAGCTGCATCTAGATATTATTGTTCGGTTCCTATGGGGAACCAGGTGGTCTACTGCTGAAACATCGAAACACTTATTACAATTATCTAATTAACAATTTAATAATTTGCTATTTGAGACTAATTATTCATTTTGGACCATTATGATTCCATTTGCAAAATTTTCAATTTCCTTTTATATCCTTTCAATTGATAACAAATTATGTAAGGTAGCTGAATTCTATTTCGTGTTTCTATCTCAAACCGCTGGGTAGTCCACTTACGAACACGGTTTAAGATATTTAGGTGTGTCAACTTGCAGTATTTGGGGCAAATTTTCTGAAGCGAGGTTGAGGCTAGTTCCTCGCTTGTCCGTACGTTGCGCAAGATCGGTTTGGGTCACGGTAAACGATATACATCTTAAGATGAACCTTAAAATGTGGCTATTAGAGTTTTACAAAACATTTCCTACCCATTTTCGTAACTGTTGGCTTTAGACTTTATCAATTCCACCCCGAAGCGACAAATCACTGACTTGAAATTAGAACTAAGCTAGCCACAAAGCTGTCGAATGGATCACAACTAATAACGATCTTGCGCAAAGATCGCAGCGCTTATGTGCTAGAACTGTGAGAACTAGCCTCACATCAGGTTCAGTTTTGTAGTGCGAGTGAACACACCTACATATCTTACACCGTGCTTACGAGCATAAAGCAGTTGATTCGTTCGGAATCAATAAACACCCCTCCCCCCACTCTCCCCGCCCGGCCCCCACCGCGTGCAGGCGTCTGGGGAAGGTTCGCCGTCCTCGAGTGGCCCTCGACCTCGCCGCTCCCCACGCGGAGCGCGCCGCCCTTGTTTTGCGCGCCCGCCAAAGAGGGCGGCGGACGCGCGAGGGCGGCGGGGATAAACAAGGCAATTTATCAAGGTATTCAGGGGATTGATGGCGCGAGCGTGTGCGCGATGGGATTATGTGAGAGAGTCACGTGGAGTCGACGGCGGCGGCGGGGGGGGAGGGGGCAATCGCCGAAGATTGCTTCACCTGGGGAAGACGTGCTGAGGATAAGGGAAGTTTGTGGAAAGACGAGCAAACATGTTTCGCAAAGACAGTAGAAAAGGAACAAAGTAAAAGCATGTGCTGTTGAAACGATTTACAAAAGAAAGGAAGATGATATTCTGAAGAGAATATAAATTGCAAAAACAAAAACTGGTACGATTAAAATGCCTCAACATACCTCCTTTGTTACTTTCCTCAAACTTTTCGAACGGATGGTTCTAATTGCACTCTTTAATACGACGTATTTTGAGGTATTTAGTTTTCAAAAATTACACAGATGTAATTTTTTAAAATATCTCTCACAACTTTAATATGCATATTACCAGCAATTTGTAAACATTATTATATTTGTGAATGTAAGTGCTTCAAATGACATTAAATGAAGTTTTTTGATAAGTCAAAAATTTTTGTTAAAAAGAGCTTCAAATTTCGCATTTTTAGTAGCGCTAAAACGCCATTTTCTTCAAAACGGCTACAATTTTTTCAAAGAAAATGGCTATTTATGACGATGCTTTTGTGTTCTTTAATATTCTAAAATCAATATTTCCGTTCTACCATTAGGAAACCGAAAAGTTAAGAAAATGTCAAAAAAATATGTACTTTGGGTAACGATAGATGGCAGCTGGCAGGAATGTGTGGCAATTCCGAATAGCTAGTCCACACCCAAAGAAATAGAAAACTAATACGGGAAAGTCTGTGTCATTGTTTTGCACCAGTAGTTTCTTTACGGGCTTAATTGAGGCAAGGAGAAACATGAACTGGTTTTAAGGATCTGCTTAACATGAATTACATCTTTAGAATAAATTACTGTTGAATTCATTTATATCGTATTAAAAGATATATATTTGGCAAGTGAAAAAGCGTAATAAATTTTTATCATTCACTTCCTTGGCTCTCGGCTAAACGTGTTTCAATTTATATAACTCTGACGCGAACAGGCATCATTCATCGAGGATGTCCTCGAATAATGACAAGCGAAATAAATGAGCTGATACATTTCACAATGAATCACTGGCATCCTGATAAATGCAAAGCTGTAAATCCTAATTACCATGTGATTTGTGGCGTATCGTAACGTCGTAAGTAACATGACCTCCGTGCCGGTGCATTTAGGTCAGCAAAGAGCGAAACCCTCGTTTCAATTCGTACCAGGCATCGCTTGTTTGATTAATGTACTATCAATTGAATTTGCCCCTACTAAATAATTATTATTGTGCCACTTTGTAACACACAAACAAACGTGTCGTCAGTATCAGGCTGTTTGCTATTAGCTGGAATTCAATAAAAAATAGAACAAAAAAGACATATCGAATGCGGAATTTACTTGGAAACAGTTTATTGAAAGAAAATATTTGATTTACCGCGTTTATTTTCAAACACAGAGAACAATCAGTTATGTATATATTAATTTATTCCTCTCAGCATGTTAATGTTTAACTAGCCGCAATTTACGTCACGTCACTTATTCTCAGAAAATTGTATATGTATTCTGGAAGTTCCAAGAACTGGAGAAAGGTATGCAATTACAACGACTGTGTTAAGTTAAATGGTACAAAGATATTTCATTAAAAATGTTTTATTTAATATATAAGTTATTTTTCACAACAAAAAAGACATGTGCAATTTCAGCTCTCTTGCATGCATACTGCTTTGCAAGATCTCATCCCACAAGAGGTTCCACGAAAAGGTCGGCAAAGACCCTTCCAGAAACGTTTCAACAAGAATTCTCATATTTCGTTGAACGCTGCTTGGCGCCTGGTTTCTACTCCGAACTGATAGCTTTCCCCTACCTGGGCCTTCGTAGTGATGACCCTCTCTACTTTACGGGGATCTTGTTCTCTGACTTGAAATAGCGTTATATTGTGCTGTACACCTTTCCTTTGCATCTTGTTTAAAATGGATGTACCGAAAGTATTCATTTGTTTCCGTTAAGATAAACTGCATTAAGTCAATAAATTCATACACGATTCTTTTAAAATAAACATAGCGCCTTCTAACATCGGCGCAATGACCTTAGAAGTGTTGCGAGATTCTGAGTTACTTCCACGCGACGGACGGACCTAAGGGAGTTAGATTCACCTTCTCTCTTTCTCTCTCTTCCTTTCTCTCTTTCTCTCTCCCTCTCTCTCTTTCTCTTTCCCTCTCTTTCTTTCTCTCTGTCTCTCTCTCTCTGTCGCTCTACCCTCTCTAGGCGCCAAGCACCATGCAACGATCTGTTCTATTTTCCAGCGAACCGGCTGCTTCCTAGAAAACGGGAAGCACCGCTCGCCAACTCCTGCCGCAAAGGAGGACGGAACCCTTTGGAAACTCGAAGCCAGGGCTCTGAAGTGGGCGACCTCCTTGACGTGCCGTGGCCCAGCGCCAATGTGCGGGCCACCGGTGAGGCGTACAGTCTCGACTCAGCCCGCAGAAAGCGGAGGGACGGAAACGCGCTCAGGCGCGATCGGCTCGCTCTAGTGAAAGGTGAATTAACGCGGCCAACTACTGCGTCTCATCACGGGAAACGTGGCCCAAATTCTTACGTTCGAGACGAGCCCTGCTAGACGCAAAGGTAGAAGCGGGGTTAGCCCGCTCTTTAGAGTATCCTGTGAGGATCAGCAGGAGTGGGACGAGTGGTAGTTGTGAATTGATGGCATGATTGATTGTTAGAGATTCCAAGCATATCAACAACTAAGGTCGTTATTCCCGTACGTGTAGTGAATGTTTTTCATCGGGAGGTGGCAATGATCTTGCCTTGCTGGATGATGAGAACCGTCGCCGACCTACCTAACGCTAGGGGTGTTTTGCCCAGGTATCTCCCACCAGCGGGGTACCGCCCCAGCCGGGACAAGTTCTAAGCTCCGAACAAGCTCTAAACCGATCTGTTGGCATGTATGGTAATGTAGAGTATGTACGCGCGCGCGTGTGTGTGTGTGTGTGTGTGTGTGTGTGTGTGTGTGTGTGTGTGTGCGCGCGCGCGTAAGGGGTGAGGATAAGACAAGGAGGAGGAGGAAGGAAAGATCGTGCGCGGTCCGTGGCCCGTTTGTTAGGGTACTGCTCTGGCATTCGCAAGGCGTTTATCAGAGAAACTGAAAACTGTGGTCGTTGTGAAGCTTGTGTAGACTGTAGCGGCATTGGTGCGGGGTCAGATGAAGGCCGAAGGCGTTGGTGGCAGGGGTGTTGCTGAAAGCGGTGGTGGAGAGGGAAGAAGTTCGCAGTGGCAGCGTGGGAAGCAAAGAAACAGGAAGTGGAAGTAGACGTAATGATGGAGGGTGCGTCAGAAGGGATGAAGGTGACAATAGTGACGGCGGTGGCGATGGTAACGGTGTTGGTGGCGGTGTTGACAATTAACACAGCTTCCTCCACTACACAGGTCACTTATTCCTTTATTATTCTGTCATTCGCTCATTTCTAATTTCATTCACTCGTTCATTCGTGACTTCACTCACTCATTTACATGACTTACTTATTCATTCATATATTCACTCATTTTCTCTTCCATTCACTCATTCATTTTTATTTTAATATACGCGTTCCTAGGCTCTTCTCGGACCAACGCTGAGCGCTTGGGCCAACCACGTGCGGCACGGCAGGCGGTGGGCGGGGTCGGGAGGCGGTGGGTGGTGGGTGGGAGGCGGTGGGCGGTGACGGAGGAGCCACGGTGAAGGGTCGCTTGTCTCCACGGCGCCTCTCGCCCGCGCCCTGCCCCAACCCCGCTCTAACCTCGTCCTGCCGCCCCCGCCCTACCCGTCGCCACCCACGCTCTGCCGCCGTTCCCACCCGAATCCGCCTCTCCACGCCCACTCTCTCGACCACCACCGCTTCCGCAGCTGCCACCCCTCTCCCTGCCCGCCGCTGCCACCTTCCCGCCCGCCGCCCCCTCCCCTGCCCCCGTTCCCACCACCCTATGCCCTCTCCCCGCCCGCGGCCTACACCGCCTCACCCCTACTTCGCTCCCCCCTTCTCCGCTCCTTCCCCTCACGCGCAGCCCGCCCCACCCCTTCCACGCTTCCACCCGCCGCCCCGTTCCCGCGGCAACACCCACCTTGCTTTGCCCTTCCCCCACCCTCCGCCGCCACTTGCCCGCTCCCCTCTCGCCACCCGACCATGCTCCACGCTTGCACCCGCCACCCAGGCCTCGTGGCAGCTGCCACCCCTCTCCCTGCCCGCCGCTGCCGCCTTCCCGCCCGCCGCCCCCTCCCCCGCCCCCGCTCCCACCACCCTATGCCCTCTCCCCACCCGCGGCCTACACCGCCTCACCCCTACTTCGCTCCCCCCTTCTCCGCTCCCTCCCCTCACGCGCAGCCCGCCCCACCCCTTCCGCGCTTCCACCCGCCGCCCCGTTCCCGCGGCAGCACCCACCTTGCTTTGCCCTTGCCCACCCTCCGCCGCCACTTTCCCGCTCCACTCTCGCCACCCGACCATGCTCCACGCTTGCACCCGCCACCCAGGCCTCGTGGCAGCTGCCACCCCTCTCCCTGCCCGCCGCTGCCGCCTTCCCGCCCGCCGCCCCCTCCCCCGCCCCCGCTCCCACCACCCTATGCCCTCTCCCCGCCCACGGCCTACACCGCCTCACCCCCACTTCGCTCCCCCTTCTCCGCTCCTTCCCCTCAGCGCAGCCCGCCCCACCCCTTCCACGCTTCCACCCGCCGCCCCGTTCCCGCGGCAGCACCCACCTTGCTTTGCCCTTCCCCACCCTCCGCTGCCACTTTCCCGCTCCACTCTCGCCACCCGACCATGCTCCACGCTTGCACCCGCCACCCAGGTCTCGTAGCAGTTGCCACCCCTCTCCCTGCCCGCCGCTGCCACCTTCCCGCCCGCCGCCCCACCCCCGCGCCTGCCCGCCGCCCACCCATGCCCCTTCTCCGCCCTCGCCCCACTCTTGCCGGCGCCTCACGCGTTTCCGGCTTTCGGAAGCGCCTCGCCGTGTCTTCCTCCGCGCGCGTTCATTTTTAACGCGTGGAGCCCCCACGGAAAGACCACTCCACGGCTTTTATAGATTTGCAATCCTTTATTCACTCCGGCTCCGTGCTGGTCGCCTGTGCCAAGAAGAGACAAACAGGAAAACAACCGGAAATCGTATTAATATCTACATTTCTATCATTATTGTGTAACACGTATTTACGGATGCATAACGTACTCTCTGAATCTGAATCAGTGAAATTGTCGCTGATTCTATCAGTGAGACCCGAAGTCACTGATATCTTTAGTTGAAATATGTAGTTTTGCTGACAATTAGCGAATATGCGAACCTTTTCATAATGATCGCCAGCATTTCACTGGTCGTCAGTGGTAAAAGTGCCGTGCCACCACCGCTCACTGATCGTTCAGTCGCCTTCACTTATGCAAACAGTGAAGTTTCACTAATTCAAAAAGTGGACCCGATTTTCACTTATTTGTTCAGTTCAGATCACTGATTGTCAGTGGCAGGGTTATAACCGACACCATCAAAGAATAGTCACTGTCAGTCAGTAGGTTTTCACTGAATCAGACTGAGAGAGTAGGAGGGAAGCAAAACCAACATCTTCTCCTCAATTACACGAATAAAGTTTCTAATATCATTTTGCTGAAAAACACTTTGTTACTGCATAGCTGTTTCTTGGCGACTTGTCTTGGTTGGGATTGTCCAGAGGTTTGTGCTTAAAGTGAGTCGCAGGGATGAGTTATTTCTTAGTTAAAGAAAAATAAACTTTTTCAAAAACAAAGGAGGTAATTGAAAGGCTTTGTATCTGATCTTAGCAGTCCAGGACGCCTCTTGTCAAATGACAAACATACGCTCTGCATATTATATAACTAGTGGTGCTACAACAGCACTTACTTTCCCGTATTAGAGAAAACAGCTACGTAGTACTGAAATATTGCACTTTATGCGCTACTAACATCTTAGCTTACAACTCACTGTTTCCATCGCAGTGTTGTCAGAACTACGTGAATCTACAACTGCACAAAAATAGAATACAAAAGTTTTGTAAACCTGTATTGTATAAAGAAGCCTGATATCCTGGATAATATAGAAATACATTCCATACGGCCATGATTAGAGAAGAGTATTTTAAAACCATGCAATAAATTTTCTACTTACTACAAATGGTACAGCATTTGGTAAGAAAGCTTAATATTTTCATGCAAATATCAACATAAATTAGACAATTATAAATTCTTTTCATACAGCTCCATCAGGTCATAACAATGCCTCGTAAGTCACAGATATTCGCGAGCGCAAAGTGAATTCCATTGTTGCAGACCCTGCATTGTCGCTATTCTGAGAGCTATTAATTCTTTTTACTTATTTCAAATATTTCAAAATAAACAATGTCTATAATATTCATGTGTAAGTGTATAACAAAAGTTCGAATGTAAGAAACGAAGAAAGAAATAATATACAAAATTGGACATTCTAATTTACGACGCACCCAGCTATCCGAAGTGCAGTAAATTTATAGCTGGTTATTATGTTTGTCACAAAATTATAGAAAAACTAGTTGTATTTTCAAAAAAATTGAACATGACCTTATTTGCAGACCTGTTTTTGATGAACGTATTTCATTAACAAAAATAATCGTGCCTCCACAATTGTAGTTGTAGAAAGTGTACAATTGTAGTAGTGCACAATTGAAATAGTGCACAGTTGTAGAAAGTGTAAAATTGTAGTGCTACAGAATAGCACAGACTTTCCCGTATTAGTTTTCTATTTCCTTCGATCTTCGCTTGCTATTCTTAATTGCCACATACTCTTTCTTGCCAGCTGCCATCCATCACCACACAAATTACATTTTTTTCTCATTTTCTTAATTTTTCGGTTTCCTATTGGTAGAATAGAAACATTAATTTTAGAAAATTAAAGAACACAAAAACCTAGCCGTAAATGGCAATTTTCTTTTAAAAATTATGTGCCGTTTAAGAGAAAATGGCGTTTTAGCGCTACTAAAAGTGCGAAATTTGAAGCTCATTTTCACAGAAAATATTTGAGTTTTCAAAATACTTTATTTGAAATTATTTGAAGCACTTACACTCACAAATATAATCATCTTTACAAATTGCGGATAATGTGTATATTAAAGATGTGAGAGATCTTTCAAAAAATTTACATTTATATAATTTTTGAAAAAAACAAAAAAAACTCAAAATAAACTTCACGCTATACTAATGAGTGTAATTAGCACTATCCGTTACAAAAATTTCAAGAAAAAAATTGCAGCCATATACGAGAAAATGACGTTTGAGCATTTCTGAAAATGCCGAAATTTGAGCTACTTTTCACAGAAAACGGTAGTGTTTTCGAGAAACTTTACTTGACATTATTTAAAGCATATATACTCGTAAATATAATAATGTAAAAAAATCGCCGATAATGTAAATATTAACGACGTGAGAGACAAGTAAAACAATTTAATTTTTGAAAAAAACCAACCGATAGACCAAAATGGCTTTTATGTCATTGATAGAGTACATTTACTACTATCCCTACCAAAAGTTTAAAAAAAAATTTGGAGCCGTTTTTGAGAAAATTTTGTTTTTGTAATTTTTTAAAATTGCACATATTGTGCGAAAAATACTAAAATTTTCAAAAAAATGTAGATGACCTTAAAGACAGAACTCACTACGAAGAAAAAAAATTATTTGGAGGAAAAATCTGTATTGTACGAAAACTACCAAAATTGTGAAAAACATTTACATGACCTTTATTAAAGAACTCAATATGGAGAACAAATTTTATTTGAAGAAAAAATCTATATCTTCAATTTTGTAGTTGGAGAAAGACGCCGAAAAAAATTCAAACTTTCCCAATTTTCGAAAATTCAGAGCTGTACGTGAAAATCGGACCTATGCCATGTTAAAAAGTGTATTTTCCTCTATTCATACAAGAAATTTAAAGAAAAAATTTGGAGCCGTTTTTGAGAAAATGTTGAAAATCCCCGGGGGCTTCACATAAAGTACCCCCAAATTTTAAAGAATCTTTTTCAAAATCATGAAGCTTCAACTAGACTCATATCGACTGGGGAATATCAATTTTGAAGAAAATCGACCGAACGGTTTAGGCGCTAGCGTTGACCACAGACGGACAGACGGACGGAATGCCGTCAATCGATTTTTAAGTATAAAGAAGCAACAAATCATGGATTTTGACCACACCACGAGATTGAGGATTTTTTTTCTTAATTTAGCAACTGGTTTTATCCACTTATTCGTTTTCACGGCCCGGCAATTAATTTTTTTCCGCCGAAAATTGGCCATTTTTTCGCGCAGCATTACATAACTTTCCCTATACTACGTATATCACTCCGTGTATACGTACGTATACGGGAAAGTAAAAAGCAGTACGCTCCGAAAACGTCATAATGCGTTGGCCGAAACATCAGCCATTACGACACAGAAGTGGCTCGTGCCGGTCAACTAAGATCAAATGCCAATACCAGGGCAACGCAATATGAGTTTTCCCGTCGAAAAATTGCCGATTTCTGCCGCAGAACTACAATACCTTCTCTTTACTATGAATGCACGTAATAAGACGGGAAAGTAGTTTGTAAACACTTTTCCTACTTCGGAAAATACCTGAACACAACTCGTGCTCACAACGTGGTATTATTAGTAATATGACTTTACAATGGAGATAATTAAGTATGATCTGGTAATAGTCTTTAGTCAAATATTAATGCATTTAATTACAAATAAACATACGTTATTAACCAGATTCATTACAACCGACTACGTTAAAAATATTATCATTTACGAAACGTTGTTTATTATATAATTTTCGTGCATTAGAACAAATTCATTCTTAAATTAAAAATGTGGTTCAGAGAAAAAATGTAAAAAACGTAGGAGTACAATTGTTTTAAAATAAGTTCTTTGTATTGAGATAAAAAAAACATTCTTACTTCATTACTTTTAAGATCACAGTTCTACTTCGCTCTGTAAAACGTGAGCTTGGCCTTCAAAGTAAGCAAGGTGCACAAACCGGAGGATCCGAATAATGCAAAAGTGCGTGCAGATTGCTTGGGGCGAGTTCGTGTCTTGCAGGCTGAGGGCGAAAGTGTGTGCCTGCAGACTGCTCTGCATTCTGGTCACGAGTCGTCGCCTAGCGAAATATTCATACTTGCTCGGAGCCTGACGGCAGCCACAGCAGCTGGGACGGTGACAATGGTGGCTGGAATGGTGATGACGGCGAAGTTGGTGGCACTGGCGACAGCAAGCCAAGCGTGGTACTTTTTGAAAGTTATAAAAGGGCTGTGTAGGTACTACAATGCAATTGATGGTGGTTGAAAATGTAAAAGGATTGGTAGTAGCGCTGGCACTTTCTTGAGGCCAAAATTAGAGGAGGAAACAAAATATGCTGGTTTAAAAGAATTGGCGAAACAGACTTTCTAGAGGCGGCAAGTTTTGATTAGACAAAAGTGATGTATTGAATGAAGAAAAAGAAGCAAGATGAAGAAAAGAGCAAGATGTTGAGTACGGAGAAGGACATGAAGAAACTACGAAGAGGAGACGAGAGAAAATAGAGACAGCAACGAGAAGAGAAATAACTAACAAAAGGACAGAAAGGCACCAGGAATGGCGGAAACGGATCCAGAAAATGTACTATGCAACATGACAGAGTTGTCATATGTGACGTATGTACGTCCTTTCGGAAATCGTTATTGTGTATGATTGCACCGTTAGTTACCCCTGTTCGATTAAAATTCCGCCTCTGTTTGTTTACCCAATACATTATATTTCATGAATTTTTATCGCTGATTCTTCGTGAAATGTTTTGAAAATGATATTCACTTCTGAATATTTACTGCATGGATTGAAATGTAGAACAATTTCTGTAAGTTAATATATAACCACTTTTTATACACAATTCTATTATTTAATGAAATTGCGAATAAAAAGAAAACTTCATTAGTGGTTAGATTATCTGGAGTAGCACAAATAACTGCTCGCAAATAAGAAAAATAACTACTTGCTAAATAAATTAGAAACGTAGAACAATTTGCTTAATGGAGAATATTCTATATCGAATCTATAATTCTAATTTTATAAATCTAAATATTCTATATTGGATTCTATATCTATATCGGACTTTTTAATCTGAACCGTTTAAATGATATTTGGTATGCAGTCACTTAATTGCTAAAACAATAAAGGCATACACTTCCCTTCGAGTTGTCACTAGCCAAATCTATCTCAAACGTACGTCGTCCAGTGGTCATCTCATCAGCATCTCAAACCAGAGGGGGCATCACGCGAGTCATTTGCGCCAATCGAATCCCCATTACCATCCGGTTTCTCTGCGCCGTGTGTCATTCCGCCGCCACCGACTCACAAACCAAATCCCGAAATCCGTTCACGAGTGTTTCCCTTAGAAGCGGCGACGATCAGCGGGCGAATCCCTCTCTCACTGCGCCGCGCAATCTGAGCGTCCACACATTACGCCTGGTGCGCTGCCCCGTCCCCGCCCCCGCCCCACCCCCAACCCCGCCACCACCCCTTCCCCGCCCAGCCCTCACAACCCCGCCCCCACCCCCGCCCCCACCCCGCCCCCACCCCGCCACCACCCCGCCACCACTCCGCCCCCACCCACCCCTCAGCTCGCCCCCACCCACCCCTCACCCCGCTCCCACCCCGCCCGCACCCCCACCCCCGCCCCCACACGGAGCGGCCCCGGAGGCTAATCCGCGCGCACCTGCCCCGCCCCCTCCTCTCCCCGCCGCCCCCGTCAATAGCTCCTGCGGCGGGCGCTGTTCCATTGCGGAACACAGAAGAGCTCTCACGGCGTCCGCCGGAGACAATGGCGCCGATGATAGGCCTCCCGCGAGCGCCCCATTCACGCACGCGCTTTTTGCTCCTCCGAAATTGGGTGCGCCGCCGCCGCCGCCTTCCGCCCCCGCACGCCGGAATTTCCGGTGTTGCTGGGCTCGGAGGAGGCTCCACACTCCTAGCACTTGAACGCGTCACTCTTAGAGTGTCTGCCCTGTTGCCCTAGAAACAATATTTGTGTTGTTTCAGGCGTGTTCTGGTGGACCTTGCGCTTCGTTCAGTGAACCTTCTGACACAGTGTTTGCTCTGATCTGCAAGGAACCACACAATACGACTGCTTGAAGTGAAATACGACAGACTAAGGTGATGTGCAAGGAGAGAAATTACAGATTAGTTTAGAACAGTGGTGTCAACGTTTGCTACTGGTGGCAGTGGCACGCGAGGTGGCATCATTGCGTGCTACGAACTACTCTGCGCAACTAGAGTCGGGAAAGGAAACTATTGGGGCGGGGTCATGAACTGCGTGGAGGGGTGATTTTGTCGTGACACTCGTGCCACGGGCTCCCACTTGTGGCATCGACCTTGTCAACACTGGTTTAGACGATTTTTTTGACGATTCCGGGACTCGCCGTCCCTTGCCCTTTCTTGTTTTTCTTGTCGGTGGCGGGATAAAAGCTTCCCCCGCCTAAGTTACCGGGAGTAGCCCGTACACTGTCTCTTCGGTTGCTGTCATATTACCCTGCGTGCACATCTCGCCTCCACGTAGCCAAAAAAATGAGAGTGCAATGAGATAGGATGTAAAGTATGAAAGGAAGAAGGTTGGAATATGATATTAAGCGATTCTGAAACACTCATTACACCATAGCAATATCCATGTCCGAAACATACGGGGTGTGAACTTGCAACCTTCCAAGCCCACAAAGTTACGACCCTATCGCCTTAACAATCGTCTTCCAATGGAGGAAGAATGCCAACGTGATCCCTAGCGCAGTATTTTTGTTGATATTTGGAGAATGGTTACTGTTTACTGATTAAGAGCTTTTATTATTAAAACTTTTCTTAACCCTAAGTGATACTTTAGCTTTTCATCTTCATTGCTGGCATTCCATGATATATAGTTGAATTACGACGTCAAAAAAGGACACGACCATTTGTGCCCCCAGAAGACGACACGCAAGTACAGATGTTCAAAACATATGCTTCTGCAACTCAAAAACTAGTTATATAGTTTATCACTAGTTGCGGAAATACTAGGTGACACTATATTGTTAAATTTATGTAGTATTCGTTCTTAACATATAAAATCTTCCTTCAATTAGTTTTAAATTTGTTGTAGTCCACCGCTGACACCCCTACTGGTGTCATCTAGGTACAGGAATGTTATTGGGCAGCAACAAAGCAACTGTTAACGATCTCAACTAACAAGATCGACAAGTTTTTTGTCATTTAAAACAACTGCGACTAATAAAAGAGACAAGGAAGAAAAAGTTGATGACAAAGACTTACAAACCAAGCTGTGAAAGTTTGCCATTAACTGACTAATTATTAATTATGAAGTCGTAAATTATTATTTGAAACAACTACATAGTATAGATGAAATACCAAGTAGTAGTCAGATAACCATTTGAAAGGATAACATTCTTTCTTGCTCTTACATGAATAATACACGCTTTAAATTATTTTCCCATGATTTCACAGTTAAACTTGCTAAAATAGTCTTTTGCCTTTTCACGTCCAAATTACTTTAAATTTTATGCTCGAAGGGACTTGCTAATTTCTAACCTCATTCAAGGCTTCAGATGTGTCTGGACAAAGGTCTATTATCCTCCAACTCCGACTTAAGTGCACAAAAGACTTCGTCTGAGAGCTCAACTTCGGCAAAGATCTCGGAAATACTCGCTTCAACGGCCGGCAGCACCTGGGCCTCGCTCGTGCGCGGGATATTGAGCTGCGAGGAAGGGCTCTCTGCGAGAGGAGGGCGTTCGTCTGGTATCCAGTTATGGTGCACATAGCAGCACCACCGCAGCAAGATCTTTCTTTTATTTTCTTCATATTTTACCTACATTTATATATCACTTATTTTTGCCCTCACGTCCTCGATTACTCTCCTTTGCATATTGTAGCCTGTGCTCTTTTCGGACCAATTCCTGTCATCTTTCTTTTATTTTCTTTACATTCTACTACTTCTTACATTCTATTTTATATATCACTTGCTTTTTGTTCTTTGAATGTCCTTTGAATCTTTGTCGTCTTCGTTCTTTTGCCTTAACTCCTATCACATTTATTTCATTTTCTTTACACACTACGTACTTTATTACATCACTTGCCTTTTTCTCTCACATTCTCCGTCATCGCCTTTTGCATCTTTGTCGTCTTCGTTCTTTTTACCAAAATTTCTATCACCTTTATTTTACTTTCTGTACATGAGGCCTACGTTTATGACCGCTCGACCACTCTCCTTTGCGCCTTGTCACCTTCGATATTTTTTGCCGTATGTCCTGTCGCCGCTCTTTTATTTTCTTGACATGCTTTCTACTTTTATATATCATTTGACTTTTGTCATCACGTCTTCGATCACATACCTTTGCATTTTGTCGTCTTCGTTCTTTTTGCTCAATCTCCTGAAACCTTTATTTCTTTACATGCCTCCTATCATTATATTGTATATACCTCTCAAATTTTTAACAAATATTATTTAAAGATACATCTCGTAACACATCATGAAGTTCTTCTTGATTAAACAACTGGGGTATTCTCTCTCCTTTGAGTAAATCAGTAACGTTCATTTATACATCACTGCAGTATGAATAAATTAGAGCAAATTGCCATTTTCCTTATTGTATGTCTATCCTTCGTAGGGCCTATGATCGCCAGCGCCTGCCATGTTGCGTGTCTGCATTCCGTCATACATGAAAGTCTGGCAAATTGCTTATACACACTATTATAAGGGGATTTTACGTGAAAAAACGAAACAAAAAATAGCCAAAAGAAAAATATGCAAAGATTTCTGGAAATATGTGCATTGTTGCTCTGATTTTATGACTACTTAGGTACATGCTCAATATTTTTGGATGTATTATAGGGCAATATTACCTCATCTAGACTGCGAGAAAAGTTCAGCGCAATGATACACAGTTGCCACGACAGTATTGTTCTTGCGCTTTCTAGTTCGAACAAATGATGACAAATCCTTTCAATATTGTATACAGGGTGTAAGAGGAGGAAACGTCGAAACTTCGAAAATTAGCTCTTAAGACAATTTTAAGCATATTTTGTCTAAGAAAGTACTTGTATATTCCGAATGGCTGAGCCGTAACAACAATTCAAATGTTGGTTTGAAAGAATTATTTCTGGCAAACATTTGCCTTGCAGAAGCATAGAAATGCTCCAGAAACATGTAAATTGTTTATTGTTTACAAAAGAAATCAATATATTTGTTCAGAAAGACACATTAACACAGAACTAACGAAATATGTCAAATTGTTTAAATTGGGAGCTAATTTCCACGAGCGACTTTTTTACTCTCGGGAGTCACGTTTAATTTATTTACATGTTAAACATTTTATTTCATATTTAGATACAACTAGTAAAACCCGGGAGACGTTGTGCTGCTCTCTCTTCCTCCTCGCACTTTCCTTCACTCTCTTTTTCCCCTCTTTATATCTCTCTTCTCTCTGTTTCCCCACTCTCTTTTTAACCCCCTCTTTCTTTCTCTCTGTCTCTTGTTTCCTCCCTATCTCTTGTTCTCTTTTTATCGCTTGTTTCCTTTCTATCCCTTGTTCCTCTTCTACCTCTCGTTCCCCTTCCATCTCTTGTTCCCCTTCTATCTCTTGTTCCCCTTCTATCTCTTGTTCCCCTTCTATCTCTTGTTCCCCTTCTATATCTTGTTCCCCTTCTATCTCTTGTTCCCCTTCTATCTCTTGTTCCCCTTCTATCTCTTGTACTCTGTCTCTCGTTCCAGCTCTCATTCTCTCTTCATTTTTAAAGACGATTTCTCCTCCTCAACCACAATTGTCATCGTCACCTATGGCACTACGGTTCTCATAATTCCTGCTTTCAGCCTGTAGCCGTCTCCACTTCTGTCAGCTTCACCGCTAACTCCGGTACTGCCGTTAAGGGTATGGATAGGCAGTAGAGCACCTCCTGCCACTTCCAACACCAACGTTTCATTTCGCCATCTCCCTCCATGGCCGTCACCTACGTACTACTGTCTGCTACTTTCAACACCAACTTCTCAGTCGCCTACATCACGCATCCTGATGCCGAAGTTCACAGTTGAATTGTAGTAGCCCAGTGCGGAGACTGAAAGAAACGAAATCTTTTGAGCTAGTGCTACAAAACCAACATGTTTGCACATAACACTGGGAACATTGAAAGTAAATGTACCGGGACAGGTAGCTCAGGGCATCAACTGATGTTACTGCAGTGCCTCTGACCGAGATGTCCTGGCATTCGAGTCCCGACGGTGGTACGATTTTTGGCACTAGCCAGATAGCTATAGGGGGACAAGTTTGAAATCTCCCTTCTGAGAGGGGCCTAGTTTCTCGGGCTTCTCCCACCGCTCCTAGTGTGCTAGAGTAGCTGCACCTACTGCGCGCACGCGATTCGTCGCCCTCCCCCAGCAAGGAGGAGCTATAAGTCATCAATGTCACTGCAGCCTTCGCTGTGTGACGTCATTGGCGTCCTCAGAGGAACTGATCCGCAAAGAAACGATAATTTTGTCCACTTTTGCTTTCGTCGTCATGTTTGTTTTCATATATTCTTCTTATATTTTCTTAACGTGTTCACAACACTTCTTCCATTGATTTGGGCAATATTCAGAAAATAATATTCGGCATACATTTTCTTTAACTCATAGACGAATACCGATGCTTTCTTTCGTAACATGATTCTTAATGGAACTCCAAACTAATTCGATGGAATGGATATCGGGATGTTCAGATTATATTACCTGCAAACGGTTGTCCTAGTGTTAGAAACAAATACACTCAATATTACGCCTGTGAACTTCACTTGAAATAAGGCCTACGCTAAGACACGCCACGCTGCACAGCACTCGAAGACGAAAGGGACAAGACTGAGGACCAGGGGCGATACTTCCTATACATATGTTTCTTTTACTGAATGTTAATACATTAAGAGTCAGCGTTTGTGCACAGACAGCTGAAACTGTTTTGATTTGTATGGCTGACACTTTTACTGCTGCACGTTGGGCCCACGAACAAAGCAGACTGTCTATGCATTCAGACCCCCCTCCCCTCGACCGGCCACGCCGCCTGGTGCGCAAAGCGAGTAAGAGAGCGATATTTTCAGGGGAAGTGATCGGTTGATGGTGGGAGTCACCCCTCCTCGCGCATGCGCACTCGAAGGGAGCTTTCAAAGTTGCTGGTCTATAGGTTGAGTTCTGTCGGTGTCCGGGGAAGAAATCTCGCGGCCGCCTGCTCTGATCGGTAGTTTTCCGTGGCTTCTTCGATCAATATGCTAATGCCGGAGCTGTATCCTAACAAACGGGCCACGCACCGCGTGCGGTCCTCCCATTCCTTGTCCTGTCCTCACTTCTTACACGCATTTACACTTACATTTACTGCACTACCATGCATGCCGGAAGACTGGTAGGGAACCTGTCCCAGCTGGGTTGGTTCCCCCTCTGCTGGAAGATACATGATTAGGGAAAACCCCACTAGCTGACGTTAGGTCGGTACCGGATCTCGTCATCCGGCAGGGCATGATTATCACCACCTCCCACAAGCAAAAACGTGCACTACGTTTACGGGACCAAATATCTTAGCTGTTGATGTTCCCGCAATAACTAGTATTCTATCAATTATTTGAGTGTATATGTTACGGATGTGTGAACCAATGAGCGGTAATTCATTTTAAACAAGTACATTTGTGATAATAATTAAGAATCTAATTAATTTAAGTACAGAAAGGCTTATTTCTTGCAATTTTTCAATAAATCTACGGCCCAATCGCTCCTGGCCAGTGGTCCCGCCATCCCCCATCTATAGTCCCTAGCTACAGAGAGTAGCGCATTCCATGGTTCCACCGAACCCGCCATTTTATGTCAAGTTGTCAGAAAATTTGGAACTGTGTAGTATTATGCACGTTGAGAATCATGATTCTACCGCAAACCAATATTAATATTCTTGAAAATCTCCATAATATCACCAATTGTTATAATTTCCCTTCAGTTTCTGATTGGTGCCTGGCGGGATTGACGGGTGAGCGGATATTAAATGGCGGCGGTTGCGCTACTTTCTGCATCTAGGGGCTCTACCCCCGTCCACCGTCGCGCGCAGGCGGAGGCTGGGTGAGGCTGGATCGCGGCCAACGTGGATCTGCGGCCGGTCGGCCGGCGGCGCGCACCTATTGATCCCGGGGCCGCGGGCACGGTCGCCCTGCCCCCCTTCCCCCCCCCCCCCGACAGCTGTGTTAATTCGGGCGGGCGGGCGGGCGATGCACCGCCGACGCCGGCCGCCAGGCCCCGCCTTCCAAGCGATCACTCATCCTCGGAGGCGGCGGGCGGGCGCAGCCAAGGTGCAGCGCGCGGCCGACGACAGCGCCGCCACTGATGTGGCTGCGATTGGCAGCACTGCCATCGACCTGCTCGCGGCAGCGGCCGCTTTGACGGACGGCCGCGGCTCGGTCCACTGGAGGGGAGAGGCAAGAAGGGAAGATGATACGGAACGGATGGGTTGATGGATGACTAGTGATTCCGGGTGCGTCAACGGCTAAGGTCATTAATCCCGTGAATGTAGTGCGTGTTTTTTGGCTCAGGATGTGCCAGTGATCTGGCCCCGTTGGATGGCAATATCAGGCGCCGGTCTACCGACCACTAGCAGTGTTTACCTCAAAAAGGTATATTCTCCCAGCGGGACACCGTCTCAGCTCTAAGCTTCCGACCGGTCTCCCGACATGAGTAGTAATGTAGTGTGGGTGTAAGTAAGAGGTGAGATTGGGACAAAGAAGAGGAAGGAATGATTTCGCCCGGTCAGTGCCCCGTTTGTTAAGGTACTGCTCCGGCATTCGCCTGGTGTTGATCGGAGAAATCACTGAAAACTACCGATGAGAGAAGCTGCCCGCTAAAGTCAATAGTACTTTTCTTTCACTTCTAATTAGTCTTTTCATGTCATTATTTTTGAATTATTTCAATATAAATTGCTAATTACAGTCGTAATTTTGTCTTATGAGTAATATCGCTTAGTTAACTCATGCAGCATACCAGACCCGACTGAATTTGCTGTTATTATGTTATTAGCATTAAGTGAAGGGTAGTTTTTAGGAGTAGAGAGAAAAGAGAACAATGAAAGGGGTGGTGTATGAGAGAGGGGAGGTTTTACTTAGAATACTTTCATGAAGTAATTTTCAATTTTCTTTCATTAAATATAGTAAGTTATCATAATTCTTTTGTAAATGAATTGATTTCTAACATTTAATTCATGGAGGATTTCAATTGAATATAATTGGTTTCTGCTATTCATCTCGGATAATTTAGAAGTTCTCGATGAGTTTTTAAATTTTCGAATTCAATTTTGTGATTTTCGCTTATCTTATGTTTTGAAATTGAATTCAACTTATAATGTAGTTAAAAAATGTTCGTATTTCTGTGGGCAGTCGTGGCCTCCAATCTAGTAACATTTTATTTTTCATAATTTGGAATGGAATCCTTTTAATTAGTAATAATAAATTGTTAATTAACTATTTTATGTTTTATTCTCATTCCACCTTCTTAATATTAAAAAATGGTTTCTTATTTGAGAAATATAAGGCAAACTAAGTTCGTTTTCTAATTGAAATACCGATTTTCTTTGTTAATTTTGTTATGTGCCATTAGTTTTTATGTACCTATTAATAAAATGTAGTTAATTATTAAATAATAAGATATTTTTCACAATATTTACATTTTGATGAAAAAAAATTCAGAGAGTTTTAAAGCTTGACCAACCAATTCATAAATGACTATAACGTTTTGCTTTTTTGAGTGGTTGGAGAGATTGTTTAAATTTATATTTGTACAAATTTGTTTTTGATACCAAATCGTAATTAAGTTGATTCCATTTCTTGGATAGTAATACCTAAAAAAAATTAATGGCGCAATTTTCCCCAAGTTCTATAATATATTGTTTAGTAATGTATTGTAAAATGTAGTCGAAACATAAGAAATTTGAATGTTTAATTCTCACAATTTTAGAAATCTCGAATATCCTCATTTCAGAACGCAGCTAGAGAACAAGCATGAAGGGAAAACACAGAAAATTCAGAAGGAACCGTTTCCTGACCCAGAAACTCCGGGCGATGAGGGGCGGAGTGGGGAGGGTGGAGGAGAGCAGGGCAGCGGAGGGACGTGGGCGGTGGAGCCACTTCTTCACGCGGGGCACTAATTGGCGGGTGGCTGGCCAATGAGGAGACCGGCTCGTTAATCATTGCCACGAGAACCGAAGGGTTGCGGAGAACCGACGGCCGCCCCGCACCCTGATGCCTCCGCCTCTGAACCACCACTACGTCCCCGTCACCGCCGCCACCGCACGTTCTCAGCCGGCGCCACCGCCCCCACAGCCTCTTTCTCTGTGACCACCGCCACCAACGTCACAGCTCCTCTCTCCCACCACCTCTACTGCAACCACCATCACCACAATCGCTTTCGCTCCGACCGCTCCCTCTGTCTCTATCGCTTTCAACCGCCTTCACAGCCCCTCCAACGTCAACTCCATTCCGTAACCACTCCAGCCACCGCAGCTCAATCTATCGCTCTGAGCATCGCCACCGCCAGTGCCTCTGCAGCTTTCACCACCGCCACCGCCTTTCCGACGTCACCTACACCACATCATCTCTCCAACCATTGCATCCCCAATCTCTTTCGCTCTGACCACCGCCTCCATCGCTGGCACAACCGCCATCGTCACAGCTCCACCAACGTCAACTTCATCCCAAATCCATTCCAACCACCACAGCTCAGCCTGTCGTTCTGACCATCGCCACCGCCACTGCCTCCACAGCTTTCACCACCGACATCGCCACTGCTTCTCCAACGTCACTTCCGCCCCACCACCTCTCCAAACACTGCCGTCACAGCTTCTATAACTTTCACCACCACCATCACCACTGTTTCTCCAACGTCACCTCCACCTCACCCTCACCACTCCAACCAACCATCTCCAACCCCAATTTCTATCGCTCTGACCAACGCCTCCATGGCCGTCAACACCACCCCTGTCCCAGCTCCTCCAACGTCATCTCCATCTTACTCCAACCTCTGTCGCCTCCACCCCCGACCCCCTTTCCGTCCCCGCTCTTCCGCCCACTCGACGGCAGCCCCGCCGTGCGCCGCCCCGCTCGGCCGCGCCCCCTCCACCCTAAATCAAGACCGATGCCCGTGGGGCTCGCCGTGCCCCGGGAGCCCCCCCCCGGCCCCCGCACCAAAGTCTCTTCTTCGGAAACTTCGCGACAAACAGAGCTTGTCGCAAGTGTTAATAAAAGCGATCCATCATTTAGTGATGAATATGACCAGCCTGGCGAATCAGCTGATCAATCATTCCGGTTAGTAACATGTTCATTCTGGAGTACATAAATATGAGTATTTTACGTACCTAATTAGAGGGAAATTTGCATAAACAGAAGGATTTTCATATTCATCGTAATATGAAGGAAATTAATGCGTGTACCGCATTATCTGAATACGCTTAACAAACAAAATATAGATACCAGAACGCATCACTTTCTCTCTCTTCTTAGGATACGTTAATAAAATGTTATTGTAAAGAAGATGCAGGTACCGACTGAATTTACTGACTCTCCAGCGACCGGATGATTCTAGGGTTCATGTTCCGGCAATGGCAGATTTTCGATACTACACGGAGAAAAATGTTTAGTTCGTATATTTAATCACATAATAGATTTAACCAAACGGTGTAGTATATTTTGGTAGAACAAAGTGCTTAGTCAAGTTCACGAAACTGCTGATTAGTTAAACACACTAATGCACGTATAGTAGTGTTCCCTAAACAGGTATACCGTGACGAATGGCATCTAGTGGAGAAAACTAAACGAATCGTTGCGTTGATAAACTTTGAGTAACATTTACTAAACAGTGCAGTGAAAATAACTAAACGAAACTTGAAAGGGAATACTTTCTTTCTGTCCCTCTAATCAGATAGCAACTGGGGTACCGTAGCGGTCACCCGTTCTACGGCCGTGGATTAGTGCTTTCTTAACCTCGATTACCTGACAGATCCTAGCCTAGCAGAGCAGTTACAGACGCAGGCTGCTGGCTTTTGGCTATCGACGGTATTTCTACCATTACTTTAGTCAAAATAACATAATTAGTGAAAACCAATAAAATGGTAATTCTCACACTGCAGACAGGTTCTATAATCATTCGAATTAGTCAGGTTGCTGAGAATGCGCGCTTACGAAACAGTATCTAGTAAACAGTGCTTACTAAACAGCGTTTAGTAACTGTGACGACATGAAACGTAGATCTCAGCAAATTATTTTATCAACGAAACAAGAATAGTACCACTGACAATTTTCGTGGTTCATTCACTCACGATTATGAATTGTTTGATTTACTAGACGAAACTAAATCATGTTTATTGAATCTTACTACACAAATTATTGCATTTACTATATGACCGTTTACCTAACATATTTAGTACATTTTACTACAGCAATTCTCTCAGTGTAGCTACGTAGCTAGGGCCGAATCCAGCCGCTGTTTCGAGGACAATTCTAGCGATCAGCTGCCCTGATCGAAAATTATCTCTGGTTTCGCCGATCAATACCAGGCGAATTTCGGAGTAGTACATTAACAACCGGACCACAGACCGCGCGCGATCTTTCCTTCTTCCGGGTCTATCCTTTCCTCTTACACACACAAACATGCATTACATTATCCAATTCGTCGGAAGAGCATTCGAGAGCTTAGAGCTTGTCCCGGCAGGGGCGGTGCTCGTAGGGTAGACAAATTTAGAGTGGGAAGACCTCCGCATGCCGACCTCCGCAAGGCCTTCTCACGTCGCCAGATCTCACTATCCAGAGAGGGAGAAATATTGTCATCTCGAGGAATAAAACATTCACCACATTAACGGGACTAATGACCACTCCTTTTGAGATGTCTGGAAACATCAATCAATCAATGAATCAATCAAAGTACTAATGTTTCACGCAAGAGATCGTAAAATGAACCAAGTAACAATAACCATAAAACTTACAATTGATCTTCATTTATTAGGTAATATTCAAAATGCATTGTTATTGCATTTCAGAAACATTGAGCTTTTCAGGCCCTGTTTAGGCATATTTTAAGAATTTGAAGCTTGGCTTCTGTCGCCCTCAATGAATTCACCGCGAGTCATTTTTACAGATACATTTCAACGAACTTCAATACTTGTTTACTTACTTCACACAGTGAATATAAAACATTGAGAAAACAATCCAACATGCCGCGTTGACTAACTTCCTCAATAACATCAATTTTTCATTATTTTTTTAGCTTCCTCTTCAAGGCTCCAAAAGTTTCCGATCTACAAATATAAATGGAGACACTATTCCAGTCATGCTTCTTTCAAAGTTAATTCAAATACACTCTGTGGAGAAGCAGAGCTAGACACAGCTTTATATTCTGAATGCTGAAACATACAAATGCGTTTGCAGAAATAAAATAAGAAGTACGGCATCGCAACCAAATGGAAAACATGCAACTTCTGAGACACCTGCAACATTTCTTTCAAAAAGTTCTTTCTACCTCGTAGATACAAGCACTCGCAAGCAGAGAAGCAGACATGGCGCTTGCCGCTTCGAAGCGTTGCGTGAGGGTGAGATGTCAGCAGGAAGAGATAAAGGGGCGAAAAAACTAGACGACGCGAGGACGGAGGAGGGAGGTCCAGAAACATGGAAAACGAAGGATGGAAAGGCGAAAGGCCAGGAAGATGAGTTGATGGTAGAACGAAAGGTTGTGAGGAGAGGACTCGAGAACGAGAGGACGCGAGAAGGACAGGAGAACGAGAATTCCGGAAGACAGAACGTCGCAGAAACGGGAGTCCACGACAGACAGGAGACACAATATGACAGGGATAAAGACAAAGAGAAAATTTCGAGTCGGCAGAAGCGAGAAAAAAACTAAGGTGGGAAAATACACGGGTTTAAAATACTGGAGCAAAAGACGGGAAGGTGAAAGGACGTATGTTCGAGAGAGCGGGACGACTAAATGCCTGGAGAACGAAAGGACGGGGAGCGAGAGAATCAACGGACAAACGACGGACGCCGGGAGGGCCGATGCGAGTGCAAAAGCACTCCACCCCGAGAGGGAGGGGAGAGGAGGGGAGGCGATGCGATGTCGAGGGCCGGCAGTGATCCAAGAGGCGCGACCGCAGCTCTCTGCGGCGCCGGCGGCGGCTGCAGAACAGGCCGCTCTGCCGTCTAATTGGCCGGGATGTATAATGGAGGATGCGCGACCGCAAACACATGACTCATACATGCGCGACGGTTGACTCACATGAATAATTTTAATTGATTAAACATGAGTTAATTACACATAGATGTGAATGTCGCGCCCATGCGATGTTAATCACAGACGACGCTATTCATCAAAGCGTGTAGTGACCACTGAAAGGATTGAATGGTTGCTTTAAGAATGTCTTTGAGGAGAAAATGCAAGAGAAACGTGTGACTCGTACACCTTGTAACAAATTAATCTCACCACTACCAAGGAAAAAAAGGTTCCGTGCATCTCCAACACAGGTGTGGTACCCAGCGCTTAAATTTTCATTTTATTGATTTTTGACGATTTTTACAAATTAACATATATTATATAGAAGTGCATACAATGAAAAAAACTATTGAATTTCTGGACCTGCAAACTTAAAAAGAACTACTTTCTCGCATCAATATTTGTGTTTTTTCACAAATTATTACATTTTGATGTCAAACAAGTGATGCTATAAAAGAATATACTTTCTTGCATTATTTGTCACTTTTGCAATTTTCAAAAGTTCACAATTCTTGAGAGATGAATAAAAATTGCGAAATACGCTAGTCATGTTTCACGCGTCCATTCTTCTGTCCGAAAAACAAATTAAAGCAAAAAATTCAACCGATTTGAAAAACTCAGTAATGGTGCTACAAAATGGCGCAGACTAGCCTCCTAATCTCCAGTCTGGGTTAGCTTTTTAGTTCTCCCTCACCATTTTTCCAGATCCAACATATTGTCTAAAACAAGTTTTTCCCATTATCTAAATTGTTTGATCTCCTAATACTAGAACTGATATACGGCATAAAGAATTCTATAGATGAAATATACCGTGTCCCACATGCCAATTTTAATAAAAAGAATGGGGTCACTTCTAAGAAAATGAGAATGGGCCATTTTAAGCTCATGTTCACAGAAAAATGCTGAGTAATTGACAATTTTCAACTGAAATAATTTAAAGCACTTGTTCTCACAAACACAATTAAATATAAAAACATTTGCAACATAATTATTAAACATGTGAGGGATTTATCAGAAAATACATTTGTTTTTTTTGATAAAACAAAAGAATACTTCAAAATTGCATTTTTGTCATTTTATGTAGTCCATTTAACACTATCCGTTTATAAAGTTTCTATAATATAAGTATATGATGAGATATTAAGATTACAAATAACAGGTAAAATCTCGAGAGATATTTGGGTATGAATATTGAATGTTTCGATTTAGTCATTATTTCTTTAGCAATAACGCTGACCACTCACTTAACAACTTGCAATTCTCTACTACGAAAATTCAGTTCGTAACACATGTTCTCCATATTCATTATTTTATAATGTCAGATACAAAGCTTTACACTACACACCAAGCTTTCATGTGTATTCAGGAGCATGTATCTGACGCCCAAACACGTGTCTTTATTACGGATTGAAATTAAGCTGGTGAAATGCGTAGTTCCACCTACTTGCATTTCGAAACTACACGATTCAGAAATACTACAAGCACAACTACACCGCATCAAGACCGCAAATTCAACACTGCTCTTCGTGGTAACGACCTCGTGCATCACTGAAGTGGAAGGAAATCTCACATGTTTGCGGAGTAGCACACACGAGATGCATGGATAGTCGTGTTTATTGTGCTTCGACGTTAACTCGTCCAGTCGTGCAACGACGCAAACACGTAGAAGGTCTAAACACAAGAAAAACACTTATAACAAAAACGTTCAAAATAAAAATCTGAGAACTAAAGTTCAAAAGGTTGACATTTCTGCTTCCACGCAGAAAAACAAATTACTAGAGATTTATATTGCTTCATGCATAAAACATGGCGAGAACCCAAAAACTTTAGTCACGCTAGGCTGAACATGGCAATTGTCAGGCCTCATAATTCTTCTCGCCGACACAAATATCTGGCCTATTGAAACAATCACACGACCGCAATATGCAGAACGATGACAACCCAGCTCCGCCTTCTTGCCCCAGAAATAACTTCCCGGCTTCTAGCGCTCCTTGCGGCAGGGAAGGGGACTCGCGCGCGAAGACCATTAGGGCAGAAAAACAAACGCGGCTCGGTTCGTCATCCATCATCATAAGGTGCGAAGCTGCGCGAGACTGCAGGCGCGTTATGCGGCGCGCCGGGGGTGAAAATGTATCTGTATCGGAAAAATATCGATACCTCGCGCGCGTTGGATATTCCCGGAAGTGTGATCAGGCGCCTTGGCGGCGAGGCGCTCCATTGATCAGCGCCCGCCCCGCGTCGTCGCCCACGCCCTCGCCGTCACCCTTTCCATCGCCCCCGCTCGTGCCCACGCCGACGTCGTCCGCACCACTCACGCTCCTCTGGACCCCGCCCTCGCCTTCACTCGTCTCGCCCTCCCCCTCGCCCTCTTCCACCCTCATGCCCACGCCCACGCCCTCGCCTTCGCCCTTTCCATCGCCCTCGCTCGTGCCCACGCCGACGCAGCCGTCTTCGCCCTCGTCAACGCCGTCCGCACCACTCACGCTCCTCTCGACCCCGTCCTCTCCTTCACTCCTCTCGCCCTCATCCACTCTCATGCCCTCATCCACTCTCATGCCCTCATCCACTCTCATGCCCTCATCCACCCTCATGCCCTAATTCACCCTCATGTCCAAACCCACGCCATTGCCTTCGCCCTCTCCGACGCCCACCACATCCGTCAAGCTCCTCTCGACCCCGCCCTCGCTCATGCCCACACCACATTCTTTACCCTCGCCGTCACCCTACTCTCACACTCTTCTCGACCCCGCTCTCGCCTTCACTCCTCTCGCCTTCGTCCAGGTTCATGCCCAAGCCCAATCCCTTTCCTTCGACCTTGCCGACGCTCACCACATCCGTCACGCTCCTCTCGACCCCGCCTTCGCCCCTTCCCTCGCCCTCGCTCACGCCCACGCCCACACAGGGTGGCCAGAGTGGGGAATTTTGTCCCCCAAAATGGAGATTTTTTCGTTGTGGGGAAATAATGGGGAAAATAAATGGACGGGAAATGTGTGGAGATTTTTTGAGAAAGTTATTTGTATTCGGAGTTGAGATAGGAATACTATTCTCTCAATTATTATGAATAAAAAAGAAACAAAATACGATATTCTCTCCCATTTTTATGTATTAAAAAGAGAAAAATAAACGGAAGGCACAGAGAAAGAATAAAGAAGATTTTGTAAGGTTTCGAACGTACAACACAAATATCCCTCTATGGTTTCGAGCAGTTCAAATGACGATGATTGGTTGATTTGAATTATTTTAATTTAAGAGAACCGCCAAACCAGAGACAGTTCATATCGTTTGTCATAATTTTGAGAATATTTTTCGTTTCAGAGTTGGAGAATTTTGTTTCACTGATGAGGGTATTTGAAGAAATTCCGTAGAAGTGGTGGGGAAAGAACTTGCAATAATCTGGCAACGCTGCGTCCATTCAGCCGTCTTCGCCTTTGCCGTCGCTTCTCTCTCACACCCCTCTCGACCCCGCTCTCGCCTTCAGCTCTTCCCTCGCCCTCGTCCTCGTCCTCTCTCATGCCCAAGCCCACGCCACCGTCTTCGCCCCTCGCCGACGCCGTCCAACCCATTTTCTCGGTCGTCTCACCCCGTGCATTCGCCCTTCCCTTTTCTCGCCCCACCATCGCCCTTGCTCTCGTCCTCACTCTTGCTCACGCCTACCCTATCGCCTTCGTCCTCGCCGCTTCCCACCACATGCGTCATGCTCGTCTCGGCTCTGCCCTCGCCTTCACTCCTTCCCTCGCCTTCGCCCTCGCTCATGCCCACGACACGTTCGTTGCCCTCGCCGTTGACCTATTCTCACACTCCTCTCGCCCTCCCTCTCGCCCTCGTCCCACCCTCTCTCCCTCCCGCCCACCACATCCGTCACTCTCCTCTCGACCCCGCCCTCGCCTTCACTCCTCTCACCCTCCCTACGATCTCGTCCACCCTCATGACCAACCCACGCCATCGCCTTCGCTCTCGCCGACGCCAATCACGCATCCATCACGCTCCTCTCGATCCCGCCCTCGTCTTCACCCCTTCCCTTGCCCTCGCTTACGCCCCACGCCATCGCCTTTGCTCTCACCGTGGCTCTCCACACCCCTCACGTTCCTCTCGCTCCCGTAATCACCTTCCCTTCTCGCAAACCGGCCTGTCCCTCGTTCTCGCACTCGCCCACGCCACCGCCGTTGTCATCGTCTTCGCACTCCGCCGCACCCTGTCGCACCCACCCATGCTCTGGTGCAGGCGGCGGCGGGCCGGCCACGCGTTGAGCCACTCTCCTGGCTCCCACCGCCCACTCAGCCCCGCGGACGGCGCTCGCCCGCGAGTCCGACTCAGCGCTCGGCCCCGCCCCCCTCGCACACGCGCTCAGGAAACCTAGCACCTCAACAGGACACCGCGCTCTTCCCCGCCTCGCTCCTCACGCTGCCCCTGCACTTATCCCAGCCACGGCGCCCGTCCCCGCCTCTGCGCCTGCCTCCGCCTGCCCGTCCGCGCATCACCACACCTCGCAGCCTCTCCCCGCCTCCGCCACTCGCCTCGTCCCTGCACTATTCCCCGCCAAGGCACCCCTCCACGCCTCTGCGCCTGTCTCCGTTAAGGCACCCTTCCCCGCCTCAGCAATTCTCTCCGCCTTCTCCCCGCTCCCGTCCCGTTCATATTTCGCACTACCTCGTAGACCATCCCCGCCTCCGTCCCTCGCCTCGTGCCTGATTTATCCCCGCCTCTACGTCTGTTCCCGCTTTGCCCCGCCCCCGCATTGCCCCACCTCTGACCTCGAAATATTTTTCATTGTAAATTGACACGTTCTTTCAAATACCTTTGGAAAATGTTATGCGCAATGCGTTTGAGTCTTTGTACTCGTATAATGTTGAAGTATTCTAGGACCCTTACAAAAAAGTTAAAATACAGCAAGTTGGCTTAAAACAGTTG
Source organism: Acheta domesticus (assembly GCA_031308135.1). Taxonomy (NCBI): domain Eukaryota; kingdom Metazoa; phylum Arthropoda; class Insecta; order Orthoptera; family Gryllidae; genus Acheta; species Acheta domesticus. The sequence goes on along the minus strand of JAHLJT010003656.1, from coordinate 24,667,244 downwards.
GCTAAGTACTGGTCCCGCAGGCAACAGATTATCAGATATATACATACCCTCTAAGCAGAGCTATGGTTTTATAAGAAATGGCACAAAAATATAAAGGTATTGACGTCAAAGTGTACTAGAAATGCAATGTAAATACATGTTTTTAAAATAATATTGATACCTAAGCGGTAAACAGTTAAAGTGTTAATATTTCTTTAATTTTTATTTCACAATTATTTGGATAAAATATATAGATCAAAGAACATTTACTAGAGAAATTGAAAAGTGCCAAGGCTACACAACAACTGAAGTATTAAAGGAAGTGAATTCAAGTAATAAAAACAAAGTCGTTTGAAGAGGCTCAATGAGAAACGGAAGCGTGTAAGTTTCATAGAGTGGACAAGCGCATCTTGCAACGTTACACCCGTGAAATCGCCCATTTCCTTCCGCTCGCCCTCGTCTTTGCAAGCGCCTACTCGCAGAGATTTCACCCGCTTCCGGCGGCTCCATCAAAGGCAGCGACCGGTCCTCCTCCTCGAAACCGCATTTTCGTCATTCAGTGCCTCATTCACCCAACTCATAACCGCCGTCCATACAACGAGTCCCACCCGTTAATACAGGAAATTAATATTACCCCAAGAACACGATCAGCAGCGTGTCTCGTTTCCAACAACCATCACTTCAACTCTGCTCCCCTTCAGCCGATCTCCACCACCGCCTCCATCCGACCCGTTGCCTCCATCTCATTCCTTTACCATCGCCTCGGTCGACCGACCCGGTTTCCGAAACCCGGCGTTCCTCCACCTCCCCGCCGCCGCCGCCGCCCACGCCGCCGGCCCAATTTGCGGTAATGGTGAAGGATCGGGGCATTAGCCCAGCTGCAGGTGCTACCTGTTCCTCCGCTGAGCTCCCCCTCCCCCCTCTTTCGCCCCGCCCCCGCGCCGCAACCCGGCCTCGTTTCGAGGAAGCCCTCGCCACTCCTCAGTGTGGATTCGTCATTATTTCATTTCCCTCCTCTGCGCCCCGCCTCGCCCCTCCTCGCCCTGGCCTCGCTCCTGCCCCGCCACAGCACTCCGTCGCGACGCCCGATTCGGGGCTTCCATCTGCCGCAGGAGCGTCTGTCGAAGGCGCGATGCACGTCTACCGGCGCTGCGCGTCGTTAAAGAGCGAAACCATAGGACAGATTCGTGCAGGAAACCGAGATGTTCGGGTAGGCCTAGGTGCTAATTTTGATTATATTTATTACTAATTCTGCAATTAAGTTTGATAACTTGGTGGCAGAATACAATAACTTAACACTACAGAACTTCACAAAATTTTACTTTATTAATTATACTTTAATTAATATCAATGTAATTAAACATATTAATGTAATTAATAAGTATAATTCATGCAAGAAACGAAAAAATATATTAATGTAATAGTTATAATGATACATTGAAGTAATTAAATATTAATAAAATTCCGGCATAAAATTTAAATATGTGTAAATACTTGGGCAATTTAATGAGAGGTCAAAAGAGCAGAATTTTGTAGGACAACCTATTTTTAGGTTTATTTTATACAACATTTAATTTTTTCATTTATTACTTTATTATTATTCAATATTTATTACTTAAATATTAAGTTTTTTCCTTTCAGAGTACCCCTTTGTAGCTTCATAACTTATATTTCCATACAAAATACTATCGAGTGGTGGAAAAGAATTGCACAGAGTTTCTCGTAGTAGTTAGATTCCTAATGTCTTAAGTTTAGGTAGCATTGTTTGTATGCCCAATCCTCTTCTCAGCTACAGCTTACAGCCTGACATTATTTCACATATTCTTAATCATTCGGTTCTCTAACACTAGAATTAAAGTATTTCTTTATTAATGTTAAAGAGTAGAATCTGGATCTATATGCAAATTTAAAAGAAAAAGCCATCATCTTTGAGAATATGAATTAAAGCGTTTCTGAAAATACAGAATTTTGAGTACTGAATAATGGAAAAGATTATGTCAAACAGATGTTTCTTCTTACTATGCATTTGCATTTCACAGATACTTAGAGCACTTGAATAATTGTAACATAACGAGTAATTGAAATATATATACAGGGTGAGTTACGTAACTTTAACCTCCTGTAACTTTTGAACGGTTGAAGATATTGCAATGCAGTTTTCACGGAAGTGAATGAGGGAATGGGGTTAATTGAAATATGTATTGATTTCTTTTTTATCACTTGTATTACGAGATATCACTTGTGTTACGAGATATTTGAGGTAAGTTTGATTTTTCAAACAGGACTATACATAGTTTTTCAGTCTATCATGACAAGCGTAAAAAGACAAATCCAAAGATATAAATATTATCATAAGTTAGATAAGAATTTTTTGAATAATTTTGATTTTTTTGCGACTAGTGTTTAACGGACATTTTCATTGTAACTGTCAGCTACACAAGGTCACGCAGCGCTCCCCCAGCAAACGCGGACGCGGGGAAGGGAAGGGATATGTGCACTTGAGGGTACGAAACATTCCAAATATTCACAAAACTGTTGAATTTTTTCCTGAACTCTGCTTTCCATCCTGCCCCATTTTCAAATATTTTGTGTTTCTTAGGGATTGAAAATACTGATTTGTCGTAAGTATCATGTATTGAAATAAGATTGTTATATATATATATATATATATATATATATATATATCTTTTAATACATAACATTTTAACGATAATTAAACATACAAAGATGGCCAAATTATAATGGTAGAGGTATTGAATGAGACAAAAATGTATTTGTGACCATTGGTCTTCACTGTTTTGAAAACAATATCTTATTTATAATTAAGCATATTTGTTGTGAGTCTTGCTGGAAATCACTTTTTGATCCATTCTCTCAATTCTAATGATCTTTTACAAAAGGCTAATGAGTTGTTTTATGAGCTACTTTATACGGCCTTCTTTTCTTCAATTCCTTTTAACTATAGATTGAATATTTTCTATGGGATTCATGTCCAAGACATTTGCAGCATATTAGAGTTGATCAACGCCAGGGCTACATGCAAGCACGGGTTAATCAATGTCTTATATTTTCCAACATTTTTCCTATTATAGCATGGATCGCAGTCATGCAGGAATAAGGATTTTTTCTACACAACATATTCGTTTGACTGTAACATTAGTTCTATACAACCTGTAGGTTTTTGTTATGCCTCATTACAAACTAACTGGTGCATACATTTCCCATTAGAGGCGAATCACTTCGAGTCATTAGTGCTTCCTATTACACACTGTAATCTTTTGAGTCAAAGAAGAAGTATTTGCCATAATAATTTGGCCACCTGTGTACGGTGTTACTGTTACTAACAAATATTTTACTGTTTCACTATTTAGGACTTCACTAAATGCTGAGACATGAACTAAAACATAATTTTCGCTTTATGGAAAGAATTGCAATCGCACGACACTGTAACATTCTCCACACAATTAGCTGAGAAGTAATCGTAAAGATACTACCTCAATATCCTCTAGTAAGTGGAGTCAGTAAAACGTCTTGGAGCGCAATAACCCCAAGGTGTTCGTCTCGAAGGCGTCACCGAAATGTGCCATAACAAACCCTGCGGCAGGTTCAACAAGTCTCGAATTTCGTCGCGGCCACGCTTGTGGGGTAAACCTCCACCCACGCGACACAGCCGCTCGTCACTCGCTCTAACTCGCGCTTCCTTACCGCGAGGGCATTCGTCGCGGCCGCCGCCCGGACGGCCTCCACCGGAAGAACATTCCCGGATTTCGGAGGAATGATTGATTGACTGTTCCTGATTCCGGGCGCGTCAACTACTTAAGGCGTTATTCTCGTCATTGTAGTGCGCGTTTTTTCCTCGCGATATTTCCCCGCAGATATTTTCCACCGGATATTTCCCAGCGGTGATATTTCCCCGCTGAATGGCGAGATCCGGTGCCGACCTACCGTCGACTAGCGGGGTTTTCCCCTGACCAGGTATCTCCCACCAGCGGGGCACCGTCCCAGCCAGGACATGCTCTAAGCTCTCGATCGGTCTCTCGGCATATGTGGTAGTGTAGTGCATGTTAGTGTAAGAGTGTGTGTAAGGGGTAAGGATAGGACAAGGAAGAGGAAGGAAAGATCGTGGCCCGTTTGTTCCGGTACTGCTCCGGCATTCACCTGGTACTGCTCCGGCATTCACCTGGATCGGAGAAACCACGGAAAACTACCGATCAGAGCAGCCGGCCGCTAGAATTCTCTTCCAGCCAGCGACTGAATTCGACCTAGCTGAAAAGCTAATGTCGAAAATCCTGCCACCGCCGGAACTCGAACCTAAGACCTCCCGGTCAGAGGGACTGCAGTTACATCAGTTAATGCACAGAGGCATCTCTCCCGGTTTTCCGGAGGGGAGTACGCGTGTTCTCTCTTTCACTTTAAGCACTTTGCCACGTATCCTTCGGCTAGCGCGCGTACTCCATTACGAAATTACGTCCTCGTGTGAACCGCTAGTCCCACCGTTTGCTTGCTCGATCCCCCTCCCGTCTCGCCCGCCTCACCCACTTGTTCGCCAGCTTGCTCGCTTGCTTGCCTGCTTGCCTGCGTGTTGTTGTTTGTTCGCTCCAGAGCTCCCTCCCTCGCACGCGCGCCGCCGGACTTTGCTTCCGGGCGCAGTAGTTTCACGTGCCACCGCCGGAGACCGCCAGTAGCGCTGCCTGGTTGATAAAAAAAGACGAGCGCACTGCGACAGCTTTATATTGCATTACGTCCCGCTTAGCTTGATAAATGGTTTCAAAAAGCGCGCCACTTTCCCGCCCCAGATCGCAATATGCAGCGGAGGATTCGCCGGGAAATTGTACGGGGAAGAGGGTTCTCTGGGGACGGCGGGAGAAGTGTATAGGGGAAGGAGAGGAAGAGGGGAGGCAGGGGAGAGAAAAGTGAGAGGGCATGGGTAAGAGGAAGGAGGCGATGGGGAATGGGTGGGTAGCAGGAAGATGGGGCCGGGAAAGGGAAGGGGATTGTGGGGAATGGAAGTGGGTTGGGGGGAGGAGGAAGGGGTTGGGGGAGTGGGAAGGAGATTGTGGGGAGGAGGAAGGGGTTGGGGGAGTGGGAAGGAGATTGTGGGGAGGAGGAAGGAGATTGTGGAGAGGGGGAAGGAGATTGTGGGGAAGGGAAGTGGGTTAGAGGGAGGAGGAAGGGGTTGGGGGAGTGGGAAGGAGATTGTGGGGAGGAGGAAGGAGATTGTGGAGAGGAGGAAGGGGATTGCGGGGAAGGAGATGGGGGGAGGGGAGGTGAAAGTACGGGTAAGTAGTCCGAGCTGTGATATGTTACTGCGCACGCGCACTACACGACCGCGCCCGCGTGCGACCTGCGTGGTGCGAGGAATCGCCGCGAGACGCGCTCGCGTGTCGTATGTTACAATCTTAAGCGCGCTGTTCTGGGAAATGAACGGCGAGGACGGAAATATTGTCGACGTAATTCTTACACTTCCTCCCGCTTTGTATCAATAATAAAAGCGGTTTGTATGAAAGTGTAGCACATGTTTCACTTTGTAATTTTAGGGAAATGCTCTTTGACTTCTGGACATTTATTTCACTCGTTTATTTCAGTTTGAAATTCAAAGATGTAATCAAAATACAGTAACTGTTCTTAACCAATCAATCATTGATAGTGGTAATAATTAAAAAGACTGTAACATTGCCGTCTAACAATTTTTAAAAATTAATAAGGTAATGGTATATTATCTGTCGCAATTAGAGAATTTTCTTAAGAATATCAACCTTATTTTTACTTAAAATTTATTCAGATTATATAATACGCACACAAATTAAGAGAGAATTGTTACGAATTTTGCTAAATGTTTGTATTTTTGCCTTCTTTACTTCTCTTGACACTGACACTGACAATCAGGGTCGTAATTAGATCTTGCAGGAACCCGAAGCAAAAAATCGTGTTGGGTACTTCTCCGATAATTCTCCAGATTACTGAAAATAACACTAATAAGAATAAAATATTTTTTGTACAAATATAAAAAAGGGAAACTACCTTACAGAGCTGAGCATCTATTTATTTCTTTACAATATAAATGTAAATTGTATATTTTAATGTATAGTATACGTTTTTAATGCCTTGACAACAAATACAAATATATGTTTTGTACAAATAATTTCATTAATAATTATTTAACAGATACTTTTTTAAAGTTTTTCGAATATTTGATCGTTTATCAGGGCGCGTGGTTTTCATGAAAGAGGATCCTAAGCAACTGCTTAAGTTGGTCGTGAGAATACTGAAAGGTTGACTTTATTAGTGGAATTGAAAACGACGTGTGGGGTAGGAAGTGCAGGGTTTCTAAAAGTTGGGGAAGGTTGGAAGTGATAGGATGTGTAAAATCAGGGGACGTTTGAAGTATCTGAGGGGAGAAGACAGATGGCAGGATTGGCGAAGTGTCGGGGTGTCGGGTGAGATACGGATGACGGGTGTGTCTAGAGTTTCGGAAGTGTCGATTGTGCCGGTTGTGACGAGTCTAGAAAACTGGAATCGGAACTTACGTCGATGCACCGGTGAAAGCAGAAACAAAATACATCGGAGTGAGAATGGTAGTGAGGTTACTGCACTTTCAGGGAGTTGGATTAATTGATTCTCTTGTGTTTTCGGGCTCGCCAACACCGAAGGACATTAGTTCCGTAAGTGTATGCACTTTCCCCTCAGGAGATGGGGTGAAATTCCGACATGGATGCTGATATCTAGTGCCCCATACATCGAATTGAGGGGTTTTCCCAAACAAGCTATCTCCCACCAGCGGGACACCGCTTTAGCGTGGACAAGCTCTAATCTCCCGAGTGGTCTCCCGGCATTTGTGGTAGTAGAATCTTAGTGTAAGTGTGTGTGTGTGTAAGAGGTGAGGACAGAACAAGGATGAGGCATTATCGCACGGGGTCCGTGGCCAGTTATTTAGGGTACTGCTCCGGCATTCGCCTGGTGTTGATCGGGAAAACCACGAAAAACTACCGACCACAGCAGCCGGCTGCTAGAATTCGCCTCCAGACATCGACTGAACGCAACTCAGCTGACAAGCTAGTGTTGAAAGTGCTACAACCGTCGGGAGTGGAGCCCTAGGACCTCCCGGTCAGAGGCACTGCAGTGACCTCAGTTGATACTCTAAGCCGGTTTCCGGGGTGGTGGACCTGTTGGCGCAAACGTCAGGTCAGCGGGAGCGGTGGGGGCGGCGGGTGGTTGCGCCAGACAACGCTCTATCGCCTGGGGGCAGCGTTAAAAGCGGCCGCTGGGGCGAGCCCTGGTTCATACGTTATACACCCCCCCCCGCGCCCCTCGCGGCGGCTGGCCGCAGCTGCTGCACCGGGGCCGCAAGCAGGAAGGCGCGGTCGGGGCAGCAATGATGAAGTGCACTGGAGCTGCTTTTGGTCTTTGCACAGTCAGCGGTAAAATACACTCCTGGATTGATTGTAGAAACAATGCCTGGAAATTTACTGGTACTCGTTGTCTCTAGCAGCAAAAGCTGCTGATCTATTGAAATATAGTTTTAAAAGTCTTATATTTTATTAATAAAAAGGATATTAAATAGCTGATAAAAATCGATTTAGACATTTTGCTTCCTTACAGGTACTCTCGCAATTTCAACCCATTATCACAACGCCACAATATGTTACATCCAATGGCAAGTGTACAGATGTGACGGAGAGTGAGAATTAGGAGCAGAAGGTTACTCCAAGAAGTATTTTACCAATAAAAACTGTTACATGCAACTACAGTATACGTACATGAATATGTAGACGATATATGAATATGTAGATGTCATATAGATATGATATGAATATGTAGTTTTTATCAGAAGAATAAACGCACTTCAATAACAAATTAAGCTTCTTTTTATCTTTTCCTCTAAACTCATACAACCATCCTGGCGCAAATTAACTGCCATTACGTTTGCATTAACCTTCGTAGTGAAACATTCGATTTATTCTAACATGCAACACTCACCATGCTGGATACTCGGATTGACTTGAAATTTTACCAGCTTGTTCAGCACCTTCAAAACCCCTACATACAAATTTGTATGTGCTATGAAGCATTGCAAGTAGTGTTTTTGCGATAATTAGAATTGGAACCTTTCTTGACCTTACCGACCGTGGAAGGGCGGAAATCGCTGCTCGCCGCTGGTTCTGCGGCCGTTACTCACACACCGCGCCTGCACTATCGGAGTGTCGGCAAGGTCTCAGTTACTTGGAGGGCAGGCGGGGTGCCAAAAACGGCTGTTTACTTTGCAGATTCAGATGGACGAGTAGGACGAGAAAACATACATGAGTAATTCGAATGCAATAATTAAATGCATACTGGCATTATTTACAGGATTTAAAGATTACAATATGGTTTAATTGATCAGACAATACTTATTAAATAATAAATACGTAAAATAATTAATGAACAACAAATCAGTAAATAATTAAAAATAAATAATAAACAGATACAATAAAGACAAGATAAATTTTTAAGAAAAAAGTGTTAGAAATGGAAGGATTCCAGGGCAGGAAGGAAAAGATGACGGGATCAAAATGGTCCGAGGAGGGAAAAGTGATACACAGCGAGCAGATGAAAGAGTACTGGAGGAAGAAGAAAGAAGGACAAAGGAAGAAGCAATGAAATTGGTGCGTGGTCCCTAGATGACCCAAACGAAAGAAGAGGAAGAAGAAGAAGAAGAAGAAGAAAGAAAAGATAAATACGAATTCTTAAACGAACGCGCTTGGAAATCTGATACCAGCTGATAGACGCCACGTAACGTTTCTAGCGCTGCCGAAGCAATGGCTCGCCTGCTGCGGGAAGCGCGAAGGTCACGAAAGGTCCTGGTACAAAATGCCTATAAAACACTATTTATAATACTCCATAGCACTTCAAAATTTGCATATATAGGTTTTTCATGGTGTTCTATCAGCTAGTGAAATGTCATGTCAATCCGAGCATCCAGCACGGTGAGTGTTGCGTGTACGTAATAAAATTGTGTCTTTTATGTAAGATGTTTCTGAATAAATCCATCAAATTTTTATACTTGACACCTCATCTTTTTGTTGGGTAGCAAAACGACGAGCTTTAGTTCTGAATATTCGCGCAGTTTTACTTATTATTATTATTCTTAATATAGTTCCTAATCTAGGAACTATCGGTGCCTCTACAATACTCGACCCAAAATGTGGAATATTTCCAATAAAGCAATGTCTTGCAATTAGCAGTCTTTTGAATGACCTGAAAGTTTAACAAAGTTATTAAACAAATTTTGCGGAACAAATCCCAGAACTCCGATAACAATTGGGATGACGTGTGCTTTTACGCCCCACATTTGGCTGATCCATTTCATTTCCAAATTCTTGTATTTAAGACGTTGGTCTGCCATGTCTGATGACGTTTTTCATCGCATGGCACAGCCATATCTACAAATGGACATTTTTTTCTCAGAATTCCGGATAACAATATCCGATTTGTTTGCCGCTATCGTGCGATCAGTTTGAATTGGTCATACAACAGTGTGCACAGTTCCACAGACGTCACCGATTTTGGTGAGTGTTCGTACCACTTGTAGTATGTGATTGGAACTTCAAGGGCGGTACAGATCTGCCAGTGGAAGTACAAGTAACTACTCATCCTATCGTGTCTTTTCATGTATTTGGTCTTTGCTAGAATTGGAGACGCTAGGGAAATATAATCGATGGTCTCTACTTGTTCCTGGTAGATGTGGCATTGATTATCTTAGAAGATTTCGAGAACCATTTTATTATAATGTTGTGTTCTCAGCGCCTGCTCTTGGGCTGCTATTATAATTGCTTCCGATTTTGCCTTCATTCCTCCCCTTTTTAGCCACATAAATAATTGATCTTTATTGATCTGCACCTTGTCCATTGTTTTTAGATGTTATTATTATTATTATTATTATTATTATTATTATTATTATTATTATCACCATCATCAAAATTCAATCTAGTAGTAATTGAACTTCTGCAGAAATATAAAGATCTAATTTGTATATTATTTCTGAAAATGACCTTACAAATGACAGGGATGGGCAATCATCAGTGGGAGGCATATTCCCTGTAGTTGAGCATTACGGCGAAGTCTGCGCTCGCGTCGTCTGCGACGGAAATTCTCCCATCTCTGCCTCTCCCCGCGCGCCCTCCGGCGGGGCAAAGGGTAATTACACGCAGGCCACGCGCGACCTGGCGCCACCTCCCCCCTCCAGGCCCACCATGCCCCCCCCCTCCTGGCGACGAAGATAAGACCGAGCGGGCCGGCAGCAAGCAGGCAGGCCGGCGGGAGCTCAGCCTGGGAAGAGCTCCTCACACGCTCCACATACGGTGCAGATTTGCCCTTCAGTTTCACCCGTCCGAGAATACATGAGATTCTCTGACTACTTCTCAGTGGGTAACATTTTACAGAACAAAACCTACCGGCCCCTGATTTTTGTGTATTACAGTTGTTAAGGTCATTGAGCTCATGAACAGGAGACAAAACGCCGTTGAAATTGATAATGGAACCGAGAAGGCAGACAAGATTTTTTAACCATCAAAGATTGTTGTGATACTGGCCCGTGTGAACTTTTAATTAGTACCGAAAGTATTTTAGTACTGTTCGTCATACAATCTTCTTTTAAGAAAAAATCATATAAAGAGAATACTCCGTCTCGGTGACAAATAGTTAAGTTCATTCTGATCCAGTGTTCCCCTTCAATTTGGGTTTACGTGACCCAGTTTTTTTCTCTACATGTGAAAGCCTTCTTTTAAGAGCTTGTACCCACAAACACTTCGGTGTTTAGTGAAAATTCAATTTAGAAACCAAAATATATTTAAACGTTAGCGACGTACAGAGATATTTAAAACAGTCTTGATATATTTTGAAACAAATATTTCATTTTACATGCATCTTACATACATACATTTCTGTGTATGTTTAGATAGGTATGTATGTTCCACAAGAATGTTTGAACCGGCGCGATTACCTCCAAATTTTCCTCTAATGTGGTTCTGGGCAGTCGAAAAAAATTTAGGAGGACTGTTATTAAAGTTGATACCCCGTAATGCGTGTATTCACACAATTTAATGAAAACAGCGTGAATCGAGGGAGTGTTGAGATAATATGACGTGGGGTTGCTTGGAGCGAGTGAAGCTGTTCAATAGACGATTTATTATTTAAATTTTAAAGATCCCCACCACACCGGTTAACGTAGGCTTACTGATTACAACACTAAATACAGCAGGATTTAGCTACTTGACCCTCAGCAGGGTTAAAAATCGTTCTACTGTTAAGACGTGCCTGATATACGAGCCCTATTGCCTTAATGTCTAGCACGTTAACGTGCGCACTTCTTCTCTTTGCCTTCCTGCACGAAGTGGCATTGTTGGAGCTATATTATACCATACGTTTGCACTGTAATGACCGAATATTTGTTCTAATCAAGTTAGAATGAGAGCGTAAGACCCAAACCGTTTGTTACATGAGCGATTGTTTCAGTGAAAAAAAAAGTTAAAACTGTAGGTCTTTGCTGTACACTCCCCGTCAACAGGTACATTGCCCCCGCTCTTTTTAAATCACACGAGCTGCCACGTTGCACCGCCTGGAGCGCTTGCAGCGCCGTTGAAGGGTTAAGGGAGGGGGTACTTGCATCTCGTCTCGCAGAGTGGGCCGTGCCGTCTTTACCGCCACCGCCCTCTACATCGTCCCCGTCGCAGGTTTTAACGGAAATTGCACGTCGCGAACTTGCAGCAGATTTGAGTAGATGACGCCACATGTCTGGCTCGTATTAAGATAAGAGTATGCAGAGGAGCTGGGGCTCTCGTAAATGAATTGAGCTTTGATACGACCGAAATGATGACGTCACTGTGCAGAACAGCATGCTGTCGATGTTGCTCCTGCGATATTTTTATGTGTCAGTTTTGAGTAAGGACTTCTGAAGTCTTTAATTTCTTAGACAGTATAGTGTTAAATAATATTCAATGTACTAAGAAGGTGAATTTACCAAGATTGGCAGCAGAAATGTAAACAGGCAACTTATAACACAAATCGAAGAAATACATTAGTAAGATATGATAATTTCTCATTGTAGCACGGTAACTGCAAAAGCTTTCCTGTATGTTTTACTAGCAGGGATCAACCCAGAAAATTAAAAGTTTTTCAGTTCTTTTTAATTTTTTTGTAAAAAGGTTTGGTACGCACAGAGAAAATCCCTGTAGCTTTCCTTTTGCTCAGCGAGAAACTTATTATTGGCAATCCTCGTCAATGCTCCACATTCGAGATGAAGAGGAATTCGAGAAAACTTGAACTGCGAAATGAAATACACAAACATATATTATGTGACAATTGACAAATGTCTCAGACTATATCATTTTAGGCAAACGAATTCCAAAAATATATATTTTCCTCCGACTAATCAAGCCTAGGTAATAAAAATAAAAATCAAGCAGATCTATTTAAATGAAATACAAATAAATATAACGCTATATCCTAATAATATCATTATTTTAAAGAACAACAAATTCTAAGTTTTTTCCACATTTTGCTAACAGTTCACCTTCACCCACACCTCTACAACATCACTTCTAAATCAGCGATGCTTTAAGAATACTGATAAAAATAGTATCAACAAAATCCAAGACAGAAACTAATATTGAATATCAGAATACATTTTCCATGCAATGTGGATTCAAGATATATTTTCCTTGCAATGTAGAATCAAGATGTTTCATTATTTATTGACTGTTGTCGATCCCTGAAAGCCTTAATAGACGACGTGGTCACGCCAACCACATTGGCGAAGATGGCTGGGGGAGCAACAAGGCGGTCGGTGCTCGAACGGGCTGAGAGAGGCCAGCAAAGGCTTAGCGGCGGTGGCGGCGACGGCGGCGGCGGCGGCGGCGGCGGCGGCGGCGGCGGCGGCGGCGGCGGTAGCGGTGGCGGTGGTTCGACCACGGCCATGTAGCGGCGGCCACGCGGGACAGGTAATCTGCCTGATGGGTGCAGGCAAGTTCGGGGATTTCCCGGGCACCGAGCCGCCGCTCGGCGGGCTGCCTATCCTCAGGCGCACGCCGCGCCGCCACCCTCCCCAATTAACAGGCGGTAGCGTCCGCAGGCGAAGAGACCGTACGGACAGGGGAAGGCAGCGATGAATTGCGCTTTGTCTTTCGATTGACTGGTTCATTGATTGATTAACTAGTGTTTCCGAGGACCTAAACTAATATGGTGATGAGTTCCGTGACCGGGAGGTCCTAGGTTCGAGTCCCGACGGCGGCAGGATTTTCGACTCTTGTCAGATAGATAGATCAGTCGCTGTCTAGAGAAGAATTCAAGTGACAGCTGCTCTGATCCGTAGTTTTACATGTTTTTTCCAGTCAATACTAGGCGAATGCAGAAGCAGTACCCTACCATCTTTCCTTTCTCAAATACAAACATTGATCCAAGAATTTAATTATTTTTATTTGCAGAGTCGGAAATTGAATACTTTTTTGTTAAATGTGTGCACTGGATACTATTCAGGTGTTTCGAAGTCTCTCGTCACCCACCCCCTTGGTCGAATAAGGCGCCTTTTGTACCCTGGCATTGACAGTATTAAATTTTATTTTGTTTTTATAAAGGGAGTACAGTAACAAATCAAAATAATAAAGACCCGAGAAAGGCAAATAAAGAGTATAAAAAACACCATGTTACAATGCAAAATCTTTATCCGTGAATTAATCCAGAAAATAGCTCATGAATGTGTATTTCCGAGTAATCATCAATTGATAATGATTTAACATATTTATTCAAAAACATTCTATAACTTATTGAAATCAACAGAGGTAGAGAAAGAACGTGTACAATGTACTAACGTGCTCAGAGTTTTCTCAATTTGAAAAGAAGGAAATTATTGAAACTACACACCCAGTGCACTAATAGTTACTTCTAAACACACAATATTTTCTACGCCCCAAGTGTATATTAAGCAACGATCATTATGCTGACCTCGCGAACTTTTGATCAACAATAGCGTACGTAGGCAATATGTTTTTTTTTTCTAAATGCTGACGCTAAACGCAGCAACGTTCGGCCATTATCGACCGCCGCGCCCGCCCAGGGGTGGCTATCGAGAAGTGTGTGTTGGAGGGGCGGTAGCAAAAAGGGTCGGGCTTCGGAACCCGCGCAATGCACAGCGGCGGGCGAGCGAGCGGTGTCGCCCGTGGTGCCGCGACACGCGAGAGCGGCCGCAAGTCCCTGGTGGGCGACGAGGCGAGGCGGTGCGCAGCGGGGCGCAGCGGGGCGCGGCGGGGCGCGACGGGATGGGGCGGGGCGCGACGGGATGGGGCGGGGCGCGACGGGATGGGGCGGGGCGCGGCGGAGCGCGGCGGGGCGCGGCGGAGCGGGACGGAGCAGGGCCGGGAGAGGCAGAACTGGGCGGGAAGGTAGGCCGGCGGGCAGGGCGGGCGACGACGGGACGGGCGACGGGGCAGGACAGGGTGGGTCGGAGAGGGGGGTGGAGCGGGACGGGGCGGGGCGCGGTGGGGCGCGGCAGGGCGTGGCGGGGCGGGGCAGAGCAGGGTGGGGCGAGGCAGAGCGAGACGAGAGGGGCGGCCGACGGTGCGGGTGGGCGGGAGGGGCGGGCGACGGCGCTGGCGACGGGGCGGGACAGGGTGGTTCGAGGAGGGGTGTGGCGGGGGCAGGCGCATGGCGCGAGCGCGTGTACTTCCCGCTGCCGCCTGCCCCCACCCCGCCCACGGTCACGCTGGGTGTCGTTCTTGTGGTGCCTCGCCAAGCGCCACGAAAAACAAACGGACGCAGGGGGCGGGGCGCGATGTGAGTGGGGGAAGGGGGAGCAGCGGGAGAGGACACAAAGAGGAAGAGAGCATGGCGGGAATGAAGTCAGCGGAGTCTGGAGGAGAATTCTAGCGGTCGGCTGCTCTGATCGGCAGTTCACCGTGGTTTCTCCGATCAGGCGAAGGCCGGAGCAGTACCCTGAGAAACGGGCAACGGCGGGTAGTCCGGCGCCGGATCTTTTCATTCTGCAGGGGAATATCTCCACCTCCTCCGGTAATAAAACGTATACTACACTTATGGGACTAATGCTATTAGGATCTGACGCACCTGGAAACACTAACCATAGTTTAGAAAAGGGCGAAGTATGCAAGAGATGCGACAATCCATTGGCGGAGAAGAACGCAATGCGGGGAAGTGAAGGTGAAGTGAAGGATGTGGAGGTGAATAGCCCATGGCGGGAAAGATGCCGATGTAGGAAGAGGTAGTGATCAGTTTGCGGACACAGTGGGGGAAAGCGGATTGGATGACAAGTGGGATTTGGAAGTGCCGTGAAGGGGATGTATTAGAAACGAGGAAGATATGACGGGGAAGAGTACTTGGAAGTACAGATTGCGGAAACGGAACACGATGCGGATGAGAATAAACTGTAAAAGTAGAAGGTGGGATAAATCCCTTGGAGGTGAAAATACCGCGGCGGGTAGAAGGAATTCTGAGAACGAAAACATACTGGGGAGTAATGTCATTCGTGAATTTGATATGCCTAGTAGGGCAAGACGTGAAACAGAAAAAAGCAAAGAGAGCTGCCGAGAAACTGTCGACGACGGAGAAGCACCTATCAATAAAAATACCATTGAGAGTCTGATGAAGAGAGGGCAGTGGGGAAAACAGTAGCGA
Organism: Acheta domesticus; assembly: GCA_031308135.1. NCBI lineage: Eukaryota > Metazoa > Arthropoda > Insecta > Orthoptera > Gryllidae > Acheta > Acheta domesticus. The sequence continues at coordinate 24,651,608 of JAHLJT010003656.1, read as the reverse complement.
GCAAATGATTCTGCTGGAATGAAAGGGTGGGAAAGCGAAAGGCTGGAAATAGCGATGTGACGATGGAATGGAAACGGAGAGAAGCTAATTGAGAGGGGCGAGGTAGGCGATGACACGCAACGGAAATGAAGAGGGTGGCGAGGGGGGGGGGCGGGCAGCGTTGAAAGCGTGGTTCCTGGGGGAGGGCGCGCCACGCATGAAGATTCCGCATACACGTGTGAAGCGAGTGCTAATTGAAAATCAAATTGCGCGCATTTGCACACGCGCCCTCCCAGCACGCGACCGACGCGCGCTCTATGAATAAAACAAATGACCAACGTTGTCATGGGCCTCTCGACTGCTGCAATGTTTCGGCGTTTGTTCGGACATCATTACAAAATTTTGTCGACTTCAGGGTTTCATTTTTTTGCAAAAAAGTTATACTTAAGCCTGAGGAAAAGAAAAACTAAGCGATAAATCTTTTGCTAAAATGAAAAGAAATGAACGTGACAGGTCTGTGGAATTATTTTGTAACATTGAAATGAATACAATTCTACTATTACAATAATTTTAAATATATTTTCATTACTTTCTAATTGAAAAACCTATTACGTTCTAATTTCAATATTTCCACAGTGCTTCAATATACGCACAAAAAACTCTTGTCATTTTCTAGTCTCTTTTGAAAGCAAATACTTTTTACTGTTTGCTTTTGATCACCATGTCACATTTGTTGTATTCATCTCACGAAGAGAAGAGCTCATACGTCCATTAATAGTGAAGAACTATAAACGTGTATATTTTATACACCTATATTTTATGGAACCTGAAAATGCTTCAGGCGTTGCTAAATAATCATTGCAATTCTATATACATATTCTGTCACTCTGTGGTACGACTAAACAAATAATTACATTCTCAATAAATATAAAAACGAGCCTACCTATAAAAAGACATTGCTTTTAAACCACGAGAAATTCTTAATTTATTTGAAATCAAAACTAATTTATATCAACACATACAATGTTTTATGTCTGCAGTTACAAATCAAAATTCACTCAAAAATTGAGCCTACAGCAGTATGTTACTGTGATTTACAAACAGGAAAAAAACAACAACTGGAACAAAACTTGAGGAAACCGCACTTTAACCGGTTCTGAATTCGAGACGAAAACTTTTTAAGAACGAGAGTCGACTCTCTGCCGTAACAGCAGGAACATTTTTGCCTCAGCCGACTTTCAAACAAAGGAAAGGACTCGCGTGCATGGCTCCACCTTTATGAGGCGTTGGGGGGGGGGAGGAGGTGGTGGCGGAGATAAAAACAAGTCCGGGGACAAGGCATTAGCCCAGCTTCCTCCGTCCCTCTCTTTCTGCTCGGGGCTCAACGGAGGAGGTGAGGAAGGGGTTCAACTCCAGCAACGAAACTTTTGCGAAGCGCCCGACAGTGCGTGCCAACTTTATACGATAGTATAGTACGCGAGTTGTATATGCACGTTCGTGTGCGTGTGTGCGTAAGTGTGTGTATGTAAGGGAGAGGGGGAAGGAGGGTGTAGCTTAGAGAGTTGTTTCTCGGTTGACAGCACGACTTGACATATTATCCGAGTGAAGAACACACTTTTTAAGCCAGTCGCAGAAAAACTTCTCTTTAAATTTAAAGAAATGGAAATATTTGTGGCTGTATTTCAGGAATTATTATTGTTTGCGTATGAATGACGATTAAAGAGTTCTTCTTGAATATGACACATACGGATGATGACAAACGAATATCAAGGAAGATTTGATAAACATCAAGGTGTTAACCAACAAAGTTAATTTTCATATCACTTCAGAAATCTATGATAAATTATAAACATGTTTCAATATCTATGACACTGCTATTTTATTTCAAGATAATATATTGTTATCCTGCGAATATTAAACATATTTCTAATTAGTTGTGTACGGCAGCACAAAATAAAACATTTACTTTATGAAAATATTCAAAACAGAAAATAAAGATATTGTTGGATGTTTCATGCATGAAAAATGGATTTGTCTTGGTCAAATCCATTTCCGTTTCAATCACCACCCACGATAGTCAGCGTCATCATTGTCAGGTTTGACGCAAATAAGCAACGAACTCAAAATTTCAACTTTGTCATAGTTTCAAGTACGTGCGAAAGTTAATCAACTTCTGGACGATTCCACAGTTGATGATAATTACAAGCTGTCACGAGTTGTGTTTCAAATTAAGGTTACCACCCTTATGAATGATCACAAACTCGACGGATCGTAGACTCGACGACGTTGGCTAACGAACACTGAATTTAAAAACATCGACGTTAATATTTGAATTTGTTTGCTTGTTAGAGCCCCACAGATCAATTTTGAGACAATTTTATTCGGCTTAGTACAATTGAATATTGCATTTTTTTTATTTTGCCAGCAACAAAGTACGTCAATTGTTGATGTTGAAAAATTGTCATAATCAAAACATTGTCGCTACAGGAATAAACTCACAAATATCACCGAAAAAATCAGAGTATGCACGAGCATCGATAAACCCACGCCCAGCAGAGACTTTTCACAGAAATTCAGTCTGCGAGCAGGGTTGGGACTTCGATCCTTTGTATAAAAAAGCCATGGCGGGGAATTTTGAAACTCCCGTCCGCCTCTCTATTTTCTGAGTGTGACTTCCATCGTTTGAGCCAAGGTGGGCTCAGTAAAGAGACGAATCCTGGCTCCGCGACCGCGCCTCATACTAGTCCAAGTGGCACTCAGTTGGATCCTGGATTCGTCGTGGCGGATTTTTCTCCCCACCACCCCAACTCGGGGGAAGTTGAGAAGGTATTTGTCTCTCGCGTGGGAGAGGTGTATGACGCAGGCACAAGGCTGATAAGCTTTGAGCTGGGGAAGCGGCCTCACCCAAATTAATGAGTAGATATTCTTCAAAAGCACTAGGTTGTGATGAACCCAGGTAAGTTTCGGCTCACCTGACGTGGGGGTGAGAATAATGGCTTGGAATCAAGATGTCCGTCCATGGGGTCTGAAACCCCTACTATTAACAAGGCCGAGAATTAGATTGCTGAGTCATTCGACATTTTAAGTTTGCAAAGACTAAACATCATTCCCTAGCCAACTTATAGATTCCCAGACTGGTACTTCATTATCATTTGCTCTGTCTAAAATCACACCACATTAAAGGCGCTTGACTCGAGATAAGCAATCGCGTACTTTCCATTAATGATCAGATAAAATGATTCTGCGTTTTAATAACTATTTGTAATTAGTATTACTAATAAAATATATGTATTACAGAATTCCGACTCCATTGTTTCTTATAAATACACAAAGACTAAAATTGAATTTGTTATACGCCAAGGCTGAAACTGACAATCGCCACACAAAAGAAAGATCAATCATCAAAATAGAAATACTAGTCATCGCGATAGGATGAATAACAACACTTGACACTGATTTACGAATTCGGTCGCGTCAATTACTGTGGTCGTTATGGTCATTAGTTCATCATTATAGTCAGCAGTCCTAATACTAAGTTTCAAACCAGAAGGTGGCAGTGTTTATATTTTTTCTGGGTAATGAAATTCCGCGCTGATGTACACGTCGCAGTGCAAGAGATCACCTCAACCAGGTATCTCCACCAGCGTGCACTGCCCCAGCCGGGACAGGCTTCAAGCTTGTGATAAGTATCCCGGCTTGTCGCGTGGTGTCGTGCGTGTGTGTGTGTAAAAGAAGAGGGTAGGGTCTTGAAGAAGAAGGAAAGATTGCGCGAGCTCCGTGGCCCATTTCTTAGACTACTGCTCCAGAATTCGCCTGGTGTTGATCGGAGAAACCACGGAAACTACTGATCAGAGCTAGAACTCTCCGCAAGACAGTGACTGAATTCGACCCAGCTATCTAGCAAGTGTCGAAAATTCGTCAAATCGGAACTCGTACTTTAGTACCTCCCGGTCACAATCGCTGTCCAGAGAACAATATCACAGAGGAAAGAGAATAAATTGATAGAAGAAATGCTAGCTTTTTATCTGTAAGTTTTACACTCATTTGAAACTGACAGGAAGTTCTTTCAACATATGTGCATTTAAGAAAGATATGTTTACGTGACACGCTATCCCAATGCCTGGGACGGAGGCAACCTTCCATCGCGTGTCGTATGAGGTAACTTAATACGCAGGGAACGATCTAGGTCGCGTCTCGGCTCTCGAGCATCACAGAACGAAACGGCAACTTGTGACTTCTCTGGGGCTTCCAACGACGACAAAGCAATTTCATATTGCTGGCGCCTTTTTAGCATTCCACCGTGTTCAGTGTTTTCACGCACTTCGCAAGACATTTCCATAATTGCAACGAGAAACTCGCGGTGGATGCGAGCACGCGATGTTATCGAACGGGCTGCATGTCGTAAACAAGAGAGACATTAATCTTTGGGCGGATTTCAAAACCGCACGAGTAATCCATTTCTCAATTTGTAACTTCGTTGATATCATTCTATTCTCATGCAGAGCAGAAAATGGGTAGATGCAAGTCAATGTTCACAATTGAATATTTAAATTACCACAGTAATTAGTCTCTGAAAAATCTTTCTAGTAAAGGAATATTGCGAAGGAAAGATATTGAATTTAAATTCGTGTTTAAATTCGTCAAAAGAAATTCAATTTGAACTCAAGATGAATTCGTATTTTCAATTTATCCGCAACTGGTTTACCTTGTTTTCAATCACACTGTATTTAATTCAACATTTCTAGAACAACAGATATTCTTAGTCTATTGAAAAGTTTTGACTTACGACTTTCTATGAACTATTTTTGTGTTGTTCAGATATTTCAATTCGTTAGTATGTGTCGGCTACTGATACTAGTGAACCAGGCCGAAGGCCTGGCACACTATTATTAGTAACCGTTTCTGAGCGTATATATGATCTGGAATCGTGTATAAGAACAGTGGCAGGTATAAATAACGTTTAATTTCCAAATGTTTTTGAACATTTGCAGTAAGTTGTAATTTTTCATGAAAGTGTAGGCGTTGATTTTAGACGTATCGAACAAATATAACAATTCTTGATTTTTACCGTGTTTATCTAGGCAGGTGTTCCCAAAGACCTTACTTCCCGAACGCATCCCTCATTCCGCCATCGCCCAGGACCATCGCACTTCTCCCCGCCGGAACCCAGTGACGTCAGAGCCGCCAGTCCCAGGTGGGATCCAAGATGGCCGCCGCGCAGGTAATGAAGGGGTCTCAGCCGCGGCGCGGAGGCGCCCTCTGAACTCCGCCAATACGTCACCTGTGTCAAAGGGACGGCGGGGCAGGGCGGGGAGGGAAATGAAAGGGCGGGGAGAGGGGAGGGGAGGGGAGAGGAAGCGAAACCGACACCGCCGGGGCCCAGCCTGACCAACGGGAGGGGCAGGGAGTAGCTGGGCGGGAGGGGTGACGAAGCGGGCGTAGGGGACGGGGAGCGGCCGAGGGAGTGGACTTCGGAACTTGGCCAGCCCGTATTGTATTCCAAGACGGCACCCTCTGCCCCTGGCCGTTCTCTCGACAGGCCGCTCGCCCTACTTCGGCGCACGCATCACCCCGCACCGGCCCCTACGGGGAGTTATTGACTCACAAGTTGCGAGACGTACGGCTGGAAATGCGGGCAGGGCGGGGAAAGACGGCTCGCAGAGAACCTCTTGAATCATAAGTTCCCGGCCGGGCAGACGCGTCCGCCCGAAGTCTCGGTGGGCTGCGCAAAATAAAAATAAAGACCCCGAAAAAATAAAAAACAATTCCGGCGCTAATTTCTGTTTTCCTCTTCGGGGATCACCGCCACTTCTGCAAGGCCGCACACTTCCACGCCGCGGCGGACGCAAAGGGGAAATCCACCGGGGAAGAGCCCGCGCTGCAAATTCTTTCTCATTTCCCGCGTTGAATTGAAAAGAAGGGAAGGAGGAAGGAAAGTACTGCGTATTTTATGGCTTATGGGATTTTGTATGGTCCGCCTCTAAGGAATTCGACATATTTCTTGGTCCGCGGAGAGCCAGCCCGGCCGCACCCGCGCCCGCGCCGCTGCTCCCAGCCCCGGGCGGGAGAAGAGCGGGCGGGAAGTGGGGTACTTTATTGATCACAAAGGATCTCCGAGCCTCCATTCATATCCTCGCTTCCGCCCGCCCTCGGAGATAGCGGCGGCTTTATAACTTTTCATCGGGGCGCGCGCCGCCACCTGCGCGGCGAGACGGCTGCCACGGGGCTCGTCACGCGCCGGCGCGGAGGAACGAAGACCTCCGTCAAGCTGCAACCCCCCCTTGTTAGAAATTCAAAATCAACTAGCCTATAATTTTTTACTAATTATGTACTAATTTTGCACCAAAATAAAAAAAATACTCAACTACTAATAACTAAAAAACGACATTCAAAAGTGGGGGTGCTAGGTTGATGTCAAGCTACAGAAATTTTTCGGAAATCCAAAATAGACTAGCCCATCGTTGTCTACTAACTATGTACTCATTTTGAACCACAATTAAAAAATTTGTACTCAACTATAAACGGTTTCAAAAGATACACTTTTTGCATACATTTACGATTTTTAGTCACATTTCGAAGTTGAAATTTCCAAAGCGGCTTAGTATTATGGTCAAGTTTCTGGCTGTAATATTTTCAAAATTTTATCTGGTCTTCCAGTGGAGATATTACAGTCGAAAAACGCAAATAATGCGGTGTGGCATAAAGTGAAAGTGACTGCCATGCAGCTTCGAGGAGCGCTGGGCTCTCACGGCCAACAACTTTCTTTATGTTGAAATCCGCGGCCTGTGATCGGATCGCTCGCCTGTCACCTCTGGAAGGTAGTAGTAGTAATAGTAATACTTAAATCGCGTGCGATCCTTGGTGATCCCCCTAAGAGGATATTCAAAACAGTTGAGTGCCAGTCTCTTTTTCGACCCAGGCTTCCTTGGATGTCTACCTCCGATGCCAGCACCTTTCGAGCAGGCGCCCATCGTAGGGGTTCCTGTGATGTGCCTGCGGTGTGACTCTCACTTTCTACGCCGTATGTCGGCCTCAGTTAACTATACACCAACTATATGTTTGGAAGAAAGTGAGATCACGTTAGGGAGGGATATTGTTGGAGGGATTTAATTTTGCCGGGCATCCGCCAGGGTTCTTTTACAAACCATGGCTGTTGGCGTTTACAAACCATGGCGTGACATGGCTTTTGGCGATTTTCCGCCCCTCGAAAATCCACGCACCTCAGGGATTTGCAGGCCAGTAAGCTAACCCCCTATCCAGCGAGGTGCGTTTACCTATCGGTACCGGGCTTCAAATTTCCGACGAACTACTTGGATGTTTTTTTTTATAAACAACATGTGTACGTTGCAAGATTCGCAGGGTTCTCCCGTTTACCATACCTCTCATTCCACCATTGTTACATCATTCATATCATCGTATAAATAACTTAATAATGATACTATAAAAACTATAAACACCCTAGGTATGGCTGTAATCCTTAGAAACTTACGTGATAATTAAGGTACAGATACGTTACCGGCGCATGTGAGTGGCCTGTAATCTAGCGGCTTCCACGTTAGTTTTCCACTCTTGGGTGTAAAGAATATCAAATTTATTTATTTCGAAGTTTGATGGCGTATGTTTCTGAGTGAAGAACGCAAGTGTGATTCTCTGAGAGATAGTTTGTATTGTGGCGGTGCGCGGTGGCGGTTGGTATTGTGATAGTGCACCTTTGTTTGTTTTTTTCAGAGGATAAATCATAATGGATGAAAGTATATTAATAGTTACCGGGAGAGATTGATCAGTGCTTCAACTGATGTTACCGCAGTCCCTCTGACCGCGAGGTCCTAGGTTCGAGTCCCGACGGCGGCAGGATTTTCGAGATTAGCTTTTCAGCTAGGTCGAATTCAATCGCAGTCTGGAGGAGAATTCTAGCGGACGACTGCTCTGATTGGTAGTTTTCCGTGGTTTCTCCGATCAACACCAGGCGAATGCTGGAGCAGTACCCTAACAAACGGGTCACGGACCGGGCTCGTTCTTTCCTTCCTCTTCCTCACCCCTTACATTCACACTTACACAAACATGCACTGCAGTACCATACAAGCCGGGAGACCGGGCGAGAGCGTAGAGCTTGTCCCAGCTTGGGCGGTGCCCTACTGGTGAGAGATACCTTGTTGAAGGAAAACTCTGCCAGTAGACGGTAAGTCGGCGCCGGATATCGCCATCCAGCAAGAAAAGATCACCGCCACCTCCCGGCGGAAAACACGCACTACACTTATGAGACTAATGACCTAAGCAGTTGAGGCACCCGGAACCACGAACAATCAATCAGTCAATATTAATAGTTATTTATGCACCAAGGGCGTTGTATGAGTTCAAATGATCCAGCGGCGACAAAAAGCCTGAGAGCTTTGGACATGTATTTATCACGATACACTGTCCCAGACATTTCGGTCATACCTAAGATGAATTGAAGTATTGAAGGAGTGATAATGATGATATGATTTGACTGATGATGGCGCTATGGTCAAAGGCGTAAGTAAATTGGAAGAACCTCGTGAAAACCTACTGCAAATCCCTCCCTCAAATTTCACACGAGACAATCAGGATTTGAACTACGTTACTAATAGGCAGAAGGGAAGCGGTCTCATCACCTCATGACAATACCAGGGTTTATCCTCCAAGTGGTGGAGTGAGACTGAAGGGAGAATGATGTTACGTGACTAATTACAGTTTGATGATACTCGGATGGAAATCAGCAGTCAACAATTCCACCGCCATATCGTTAAAAAGCTTCTATAATAGTAGATTATGCAATTAAGTTATAATGCATGAATACATGGTTTAAAAACGAGTGGCGTTAGGAACAGCTTTTCAAATTTGTACGAATGCAACATTATAAACAAGTTTCATACGCTATTTCTTGTATAACCGAACTATAAATATATAAGGGAATCAACTTAATTTTGGGAAACAACTTTCTTGTGACATCTCGAGAATTTGAAATCTACGCGAGAAAACGGTGGTCGGCTCTTCTACTTACCCCTAGCTCCCCCACGATTCTCTCGCTGAGATTGCTGAATGTGATGATGAAATCATTCGTGCCATAAAATGCTAATACAACATCATTTGTGCCGTAAAAGGCCCGATTATGAACGATTTATCGCAAAAGAAAAGGTCGTAAGGTCGCTTATAATGCTGGTATACAAAAAAGTTGTTTTTCTCCAAAGACAACCACACTCCGGCGAAGAATAATCGCTTTATTATGTTCCTAAGGAAAAACAGGGGTAACGGACTGTCTAATACTTCTGTCATACATGTGTAGGCCTAGAATGTCCTTAATAATAAGACAGTGATGGATGAAAGAATGGAAGTCATCTTTGCCGACTTAGATTTATTGACAGAGCTGACTTTCGACAGCTTTGTCATCATCAGTCTAGAAATGTACAAAACAAATTGCTAATAGCTCTGAGGTTCATCCAGCAGCGTTAATGAACGACCATTCCAAGAGGGTTTTTGAGATTGTCACAGAGGAGTTCCTATCTTGATAATTTACGATAGACGCTGGTAGATGAGGTCCGATTGCTATGTCTGCGATTCGCCACCACATCGCTATGGTCCCTAAGTAACAGAACTTTTTCAGATAAACCAATTGTAGGAATCGTCGATATTATATCAAGTCACTTTTGTATGTGTTTCCTTTATGCTTTTTTGTACGAAGTGCATTCAACACTGGTCCGCAGAAAAGGTAAAAAGTAGTTAAAAATACAAATCAAATTTTCGTATTTGTCTGAACTGCACTATCACTGACAACTGCTGATCAATATAAGCCAAACAAATGAAGTCAACTTATTGGAACTGCACGTCTTGTCCTTTGATGCTGGATGTGAATTACGTTTGAGGGTTATCTGGGTTTTCATATACATACTATACAATCACAAGTGACAATTCAGAATTTCGTACCTTTCTACTTGATCTGTCAATTCTTCAATATATTTATAGAATCAAATATAATACGAGAAAAACAAATAATTATCTTAAATATGTTTTAAACTATTAATTTCTTTGCCATACTGCAGGAAAAAGACGTATTTGTGCTTCACCTTTCAGGGCATTAGATCTATATTTTCTACCAGGAGAAGAAATTGCATTTGTCTACAAAACGTGTAGTACGTATAATGCGTGTACAAAACAAGTCCGTATTGACATTAAAAAAATAACTAAAATATTTAACACTTTTCTTAGAGTTGAATTCTAATGTACGAGGAAATTGTAACAACAAATCGTTTTTTAATATAAACAATCTGACTGATGTAACTATTACATCACAGTTACATTTTAGACAAAAATAATTGCTAATGTATTGCGGATTTAACGGTTGTACAAATAAATGTTCGTGCACGAAAATTCAATAGATAGAACTGTTTGTAAATTCACAGAGGGAAAACTACTGCAGATTCATATCCCCAGTTTTAATGGCCTTCTAACTCAAAGCGAAATGACTTTAGAGAAACATATTAGCATTCACCAGAGCAATTCAAACAAACTTTGGACAAGCAAACTCCCATTTATTGAATAATATTTTGAAACGTAAACCATACAGAACAATGCAGATTGTAAATTTTTAAAGTATTATGCAAATGTTAAGATAACGACTTGTATTGAGTGAGAGACTGGAGAAACGGTGTAATGAGCTAACTGAAAGAGAAAGACAAAGGAATTGACGAAAGAAACGTATGCAAGAAATTCGAAGAATAAGAGTTACCACGCACACACGAAATGAAAATGTTTATTTTATGTGTGCAATATTGCGAGCGTTATTTAGCTGGTGGATGCTGTGGATTGACAGAAGTACAAAGAGTCAAACGTTTGGAGCCATTTTAGATGCTCTTTATCCAAGCATCTCATTATTGCAACCGATTTTTCCCTTAGAGAAATTGAAGGGAACGATATGAGGACAGACGGATTCGGGTATAGTAGTTGGGTTTTCTAATAGAAAATTGTGTCAAGGTCTTTTTTTCTGCTTATCTAAATTTACATATATTGTTTAATGAGGTTTTACTTTTATTTATTGATTATTGTTTTCTAATTTATTGTTTGTAAAATTAATGAAAACACAAAAAAAGCAAGGGGAACAATTACCTTATAATTTCCTTAATACTTCATTGCATTCCATTTCCTTTCTATATGATTCACATTTTTTCGGTCATCAGAGATTGTCGGACGAACGAACGAACGAAAAAGAAGCAAACGCGTAGAAGCAGCTTGCCGTATTTGGACCCACTGTGCCAAGCGTGTGTCGTGATACAGCGCCTCCGTTGATCGGTGGTTATGATCTAGCAAGCTCTCGTTTGTTTTCATTGCCGTCGCTTCTTCGCCGTGAATGCCACTTCGCGTGTGCTCGAGAGAAGTCGAGCGCCTGCCACGACAGGACGTGCGAACGCCGTTGGCGCTGTGGTAGCTGCGTATGAATATGCGCCAAGCGCATTCCAGGAACGGCTGAGAAATTGTTTGAACAACATTCTCGAGTTGCTGTGAAACGTGATACAAGCTTTGGGCTCACAAACATCTAAGCTTTAGTAATAAGGAATGTAGTGAATTAAAAGTTACGTGAGACTAGAAGTAAGTCTGTGATTTATGAATATGTAAATGTATCGTTCATTTGCAGCAATAGAGCCAAAACTCAAAAACGTTGCGTTTTCCTTCATATGCTTTTGAATTTTGAAGTTCTCGTGCAAAATACGTACATTTCGTGGTGAAATAATGATACTGCACCTCGGTCTCTCTTTCTCTTGCTCTTTACCATTCAAAGCACGTGCATCCCTTTATAACAGAAGAAAAAGCTACAAATATTCTATTATTCGTACTAGTAAATGATTTTTATCAAATTTTGTGTAGTGATATTCTTGCTGAAACGGAGTAAAATATCTTGTAGACTTTATAGAGAAAAACTACAGAAGGAAAAATATGCTAAACATTATTGGCGTTTCTCTCCATTATTAGTTCTCTTTGAAGAAATGCAAAAGTGAACTAAGAATTTCTAGTGCAAAAAATTAAAAGTTTCAAAATTCCAGTTTCCTTTCATTTGTATAAATGAGACACTTCAGTTTCGTGAAATTTCCGATTTAAAACTTCTCGCAAGAGGTTTTCTTTCAGCGCCAACTTTCATAAACCTTTAAACGCTCCGAACTCCAACAATTAATATAATTTTGTTTTTAGTACAGCACACCCTCGATGAAACTCACCGCACAGAATATCAAGCGTCGAATGATCTCCCAACGAAGCTCGTAAACTTTAATTGCATATCCTCCCTCGTCAACGACCACTTCCGGCCCTAAACGCACTCGCTCGCTGAGGGCGGGCGTGCCGGCGCAAAGAGCGACGCTCGGCCCCGTGTCGCCACCTCCTCGCCTCTACCTGAGGAGGCGCCCCGCCCCCCGCCCCGCCCCCGCCCTCCTCATCACGAGGAGTTAGCGGCAGCCCCCGAGGGGACCTCCTCTGATTGATGCCGGCGCAATATCGCACGCAGGTCGCCAACTTGGGCTGCGTAGTTAAAGGGCGTTACGACCCGCTTAAGAGCCGACACCGTCTCCGCGCGACCTTCCTTCCTTCGCCTGCGACTTCCCCCTCCTGTTGGGCCTCCGTCGTCTCCGTCGCCGCCGCCGCCTTCGCCTCCACGGTTGCTTGCCCCACGCATCCGTCGTCCCCCTTCTGTTGTGACGTGCACACTCCTGCACAGCCAGCTAGGTACTCAAAGTTGCTACTCGCTGATTCTTACACCGTCACCAGATCTTTTGGCTGATCACTTCTTGCCAGGTTCCCGTCGCTTCTCTGCTCTGATGTGCACACTCCTGCACAGCCATCTAGGTATTCAAAGCTTCTACTCGCTGATTCTTACATGATCATCAGATCTTTTGGCTGGTGGGTGCTTGCCACGAACCCGTCGCCCCCCTACTGTGACGTGCACACTCGTGCACAGTCAGCTAGGAATTAGATGTTGCTATTCGCTGATTTTTACACTGTCACCAGAATTTTTGGCTGATGAGTGGTATCATGATAACCACAAGCCTGATGCTCTACACTCACTGACCTGTGTTCTCTACGTGACATGAACTTCGTCCCCCTCAGATACCTAGCAGTTACACCCTGTGGCCTGCATAGAGGCCTCCTCGATACCTAATGCTTTCTGAAAACTTCTCAGCCTAACTTCTTTCCTAGGTTCACTATTCGCTATTATCCACGCCGCCATCATCAGTCTATACATGCCGCCTCTGTTACCATTATACACAAGCCACCACCGGATACCGAGAATACCTCTGCCTTCACAGCCACCACTTCCCAAGTCCGGTGGCTGCTTCTCGGTGTTGCCTTACCCATAACCATTATCGCCCCTGCCAACTCTCCCTCGCCAGTTCATCGACACCCCCTTCCCAGCTTCCCAGCTCCGCCACCTGCCGCGCCTCCACCACTACCACCACCACCACCACCACCACCACCAGCAGCAGCAGTATTTACGAGTGATGCTGACCTTAATTAGAGACCGACCCTCGACTTAGATTATTCATCGCGATCGCGGGGTTAATAATGTAGCGACGGGGGGCGGTAGCGGCGGCGCCCGAGACGCCAGGCGTGGCGTAATGCAAGATTGATCCAGGTGTATTATGGCGGGGCGACGGTGGCGCCGACCGCTCCGCGCGCGCGGGGCGGCCGCCGTGCTAACTAGCGCGCCGCGGGATCAGCGCGCCGCTGATCCTGACGTACGTCGCGGAGGGCGCGCGCGCTCGGCCGCTTAATTAAATAGCTGCCGCTCGCGCGGCGAAGGAGCAGGCGGGCAAACGTTTCGCTCTGCGGAAAGCGGAAGACGAACGAACGCTCGAGACAAGGGAGTGATAGCAGCGCTACTGGTGGTTCACCAAAGAGGCAGAAATAGTCATCAATTTTATTTCTGATGGTTCGTGATTGCGGGCGCGTCAACTGCTAAGGTTATTAGTCCCGTAAGTGTCGTGAATGTTTCTTCCCCTAGGGACGTGGCGGTGATCTTCCCCTGCTGGATGATGAGATCCGGCACAGACACACTGTCGGCTAGCAGAGTTCTCCCCAACTAGATATCTCCTACCGGCGGGGCACCGCCCAGCCGGGACAAGCTGTAAGCTCCGACCGGTCCCCCGGCATGTGTGGTAGTGTAGTGCGTGTTAGTCTAAGTGAGTGTAAGGGGTGAGGATAGGACAAGGAAGAGGAAGGAATGATCGCGCGCGGTCCATGGCCCGTTTATTAGGGTACTGCTCTGGCATTCGCCCGGTGTTCATCGAAGAAACCACGGACAACTACCGATCAAAGCAGCCAGCCGCTAGAATTGTCCCTCCAAACAGCGTCTGAACTCGATCTAACTGTCAAACTAGTATCGAAATGTCTTACTAAATATTGTAAGCAACAATGAGGATAAGTTTGTCTAATATGAACTAGTATTTTTAAGACGATGATAGCAAAATAAATATGTACTGATATTGAAAATAAGGTCGTGATGAAGTTTTTGGATGATATACCTATTGGCAGGAAATATTAAAATGGCACAGAAACAACTCCCCAGAATACTGACCTTGATTCGAATTTTTCACGAAGTGACACATCACCGATAAGAAGACCAGAAACAATAAAGAAAATAAAGTAGTAATGGAAGATGAAGAATGTAGGGACTGCCTATGTAATGAAAACGTACAAAAAAGAAAGAAAAAAGTACAGAAGTTTCAATTTCGTCAGAAACAGCAGCATGAGAGAAGGAAATTCGTCAAAACATGATGAAGAGAAGGGCGGAAGAGACGACAACGGTGACTCCTGGAAGGAGAGCGGGCTAAAGCAGGCGCTAGCGGTTAAATAATTGGTATAACGCACTCCGGCGGAGCTCGCTCTAAATAGCACGAGGGAGGGGAAGGGCGGGGATCCCCCCCTCCACCAGCGTCAAATGAAATGCGGCGATAGAGCGTAAAGTTTATTTCGCTGCCGACTTGACGCTCGGCCTGAGATACGGCTGAGATCGCGTTGCTATGAGTGGGAAGTTAGGAAGGAAGCACGCGATGAGCTGTGGACCGCCAGAATTCATATTCCAGATTTAATTTTGCCTCGGGGAAGCATCAGTTCATGGAAAAATGTTTATGCGCTACGTGTTTTATGGCGTGTCAAAACAATTATGTGCCATTAAATACAATATTAAAGAGTAAATGATTAGAATTTAATATCAATACAAACAAAATTTTTTTGTAAAATGTAAATGCAGTTACATAAAAATTTATATTAACAGTGATAAACGTCTACTACGCAATTGACTACTGACCCATGAAATATTCCTATGAACATTCCGAACATGAATAGAATCAGTTAATTTGCCTTGAGCAAATGCTTCTTGTAGTTCAAGTTCTCACGTAATATATTGCTATAAAATGTCTGGTTCATTGTATCTTGGTACTTATTTTTCTTTTCAACTACTCTGATTTTTTGAAATTTTATTTTTAAATATCCAGAACACCTTCTATAATGTAAAAATCTCACGAATTATTGTTATAATAAAAAGATTCTGAAATATCGACAAACACCTGATCACGGACTGCATTCAAATTTTCCTTTCCTGTGAAGTTATTGCACCCAACTTTTCGATGAGAATTCGGCTGATCGCCCATCCCAACACATTTCATCCCCTTGGTCCAGAAGTTCTCGGTACAGTAGTATTATTTTAGCGTGGCCGCTTAAGGTCGAGGGCTCAGAGCGGCCGGAAGAGTCCATTCCCCAAACTTTTTGGTTTGGGGGGGAGCGCGTCTCTTGCTAGCATGTGTTGACAGCCTTACTCCAGTTGTGTAAACATTGAACTTGACTTTCCGTATCTGGAGATGCAACTTTCAGTTGCGTTTCCTACTAGAGTGACGCATTTGTACGCGATTCATGAAGTTCTGTTAAAGTGATTATTGTTCTGTTTGTGATTATTGCAATGCATCCGAATTCGAGCAAGTTGCATAAGGAAGTCCTTCACAGTCAGACACGTAAAGACGTCGGTAAAATACATCAATTTATGAAGAGAGAAGCAAATGGTGGTAAAAATTTCAAAGCAGTTCTTAAGGAACTGGCTACTGCTGGGGCTGTTTTGGTAAGACGCATTCGCAGAATTAATAAGAAAATGAATTCTACTGAAGTGAGAGAATCGTGTTAATGTTGAACTAATCAAGAGAAGAAGAGGAAGAACGTGGACTTTGGCAGTATCGCCACTACACCGATGTCAGACCTAGGTTCAAATTGGGCAAAAATGCCATATCTTTATTTAGGTTCCAAGTACCTGATATCTTGGCAATATCTGAGTCTAATGGATAGGTGGTAACGACGTATGATTATTGAGAACTATCTCAATGAGAGGTAAGGGAAATGGGATAAACCCGAGAAAACCTACCCAAACTCATTTTGTCCACCACAAACGCCCCAAAAAATCTACCAACATTTGAACCCCAGCCATAGATGTGGAAAGGAGGTGGTCTGACCACTATCCCACGTGCCCTACTGCACCCCGACTACGAAGCCACAAAAAACGCATAACAAATGATTCAAACACGCGTCGGCCGTTCACGGGGTGCACAGCTGGCGTAATCGAGAAAAAAGAAACAACAGCCGCGCATTCTCTCAAGCCTGGAAACAACTGTGACATGGACAAGTGCTTCCTAGACGCGCCGAGCGCCCGCCCGCCCACTTCCGCCCTGAAGGCGACACCCCGCCCGCGCCATCCCGCCGTCCACCGCGCGAACGCGGGTAAGCGTGCGGCGAGCGCTTTGACGCACGGGCTGCTTTTGTCCGATATCCTGTCTGTCCAGCGTCGCGCGCGCTACGTCCGTCCCCCGTCCTCGTTCCGTCCTCGGCCTCCGTCCTCGCCCCGCCGCCGCGCGAAACGCAGCGCCGCGCCCGAGCCGCGCCGGCACTATAAATCATTGCGTGCTCAAGGAGAAAACTTTTGCACGGGAGCTCGCGCGACGATCTGCGGACGCGAGGGCGGCGGCGACGGCTACTTGCAGGAGATTGATGGAGGGCGGACAATTTATTTCCTGGAGCGGCCGCCTCCGCCGCCTCCGCCGGCGCCATCGTCGCCTAAATATGGAGATGCATGCCGTCGGCTGGGTGTCAGGCGAGAGCAACAGCAGCAATTCCACCGCCCCCGAACAGCGTGCTGCTGTTGCTGCCGGCGCCGCTGTTCTCGGAGAGCCAACGGAACGGCCGCGTGCTCGCACAGTCGGTCTGTAAACGGACCTTGGGGAACACCTAACCGAAACGAATGTATTTTAATATGGAATGTAATTAGATCGATTCTGTGCGTTTGCGTACGTAGTTAAGATTCTGCAAGAGAAGATCGAGAGGTCAAAAGATCACTCTCGACGTGCTGGACTTTCAACACTTGGATGTTTGGTTGTTTAACTAATTGTTGTTTCCTAGTATCGGTTCCAGGGAGGAACCATAAACAACGGGCCTCGTATCATTCCTTGTAATTGTGTCCACACTCAAACCCTTGTGATTTTCTCCTCCTTGCTCTCATGTAGCTCATCATCCTTCATCTCCAGCAGTTGCGAGAGTACGTGGTACTGTGCCTCGAATTCGGTTGCAGTCTTTATGAACTACAGTTGCATCGTACTGAGATGGTTCTGTACCGAGTATTGCTTTTGGAGTGGAACTGTTGTGGTGAGTGGAAATATAAAAGTCAAGATACCAACTTTTCAAAGCTTGAGCTAATAAGTATGTTTTGTAACCTGACATTTTAATTTTATTGAAACATGTAAACTTGGCATACTTTTTAATTAATACTTTTAATGTGTACCAACGTTTTGAATATTAATAAAAAACGTAACAATTTGTGAAAAATTATAGTGTTTTTGAGGTGAAAATTTTACTTATCTCTCGACGTAGACGTATAAATTATTTTATATACATTTTTGTTTTACTTAAATTATCACAATCTTTCAATAACATCACGGAAAGAATCTCGACATAAAATTGTGAACATATATTGCGTTGAAAGATATTAGTGCATAAAGTTATAACCTTGCATCCACTACTTGTATTTTTAAATTAAAATTTCACAACAAATAAAATCTTAGTTTCACAACAATAATCCTCCAGAAATTTACACATGTTTTATATTTGCTCTTTTAAATAAGTCGTAATACATTATTATTTTCAGATTCACCGAACAAATATTATTATTGAAATAATGACACTTAAGAAATAAAGATTGTTTTGAAAGAGCGGACTTAGTAGTGAGCGAATAACAATCTCTGGTTAAATTGTCAGAGAAAGATAATCACTAGTTCACTCTATCACAGCCTTGCTCTTCATACCATTTACGTACATCTTAACAATAAATTCCCTACAGACAAAAATAAGAAAGTTAGTTCAGTAAATGGTAAACACGAAAGGAAATTATTTATTTTGAAGAAATGTAAGTGTCAAAAACAATTTAGTCTCACAAAAAAAGTTGAAAATTTTTCGATTCCGTACCAAACAAGCATTAACTCACTTGAGAACATGTGCTGCAGTCCAATGTAAAGTTCCTTCTTGAATCATATGAATCGCTTCCTCGATGTTTCTTGGGGGGGGGCTCCATCCATCGAGATAAGCAGACTTGTTTGCATAAACTTAACTTTTGAGGTATCCCCAAAGATAAAAAAGCTGGTGGTGAAAGAGCAGGCGAAAGAAAGGTCTACAAACATGAAATTATCCTATTCCCAAAAAACTTTTCCAGGTATTGTATTGTCGACTTTGCAGTCTCTAATGACGCCCCATCCTCTTGAAGCCAACAATTTTGCCTATTCAAGAAGGGATCCACATTTTCTCAGTATAATCTGATATGTATCCGCCGTTACTGTTTCTTTGAAAAACAACAGACCAATTATTCGGCGTCGAAAAATGGCACACCAAACTCCAATCTCCTTTGAATTCAATGAAATCTCTATTGCTTCCTGTGGCTTCTCAGTAGTCCAGAACCTACCGTTTTGCTAGTTAATATATTCATCCAGATGAAATTAAGTCTCATCACAACAACTCAAAGTGCCTCAAGAACTTCGCTAACAAAGCGTCATAGGTAATTATAGTAGTAACTCACGCAAGCAGCCCAATCAGGAACCGTGAGACGTCCGCTCTTTCAATGAGCATTTTCAATTTTTTCTGTGGCACAGTGCGCACTTCCGTAAGAAATATTACATTGCCGCTGAAGCTTCCTTAATGATGTTTTCGAGGAAGTTGAAAGAACGTCCCGAACTTCCTCCAGTTTTCGCTACGTGAACAATGTATTTCGGCGAATGCGTGACCGATCAAACACTCCCTCTCTCGCGACATCACTTCACTAAACGAAATGTGGTTCACTTGTTCGGAATAGACTCAGATGAACATTTTTCTTTGAATGCTGCCCGACACTGTTTGAAAAATTGGGTTCCGAAATATTCCTCCACCACAAATTTCAATTGCTGTGTGGTGTGGCGCATAGTAAGTTGACTTCGAGACAGTGAATGAAGACGCTGCCTGTTTTGACTTGAGCAGGTATGACCCACACCACAGGAAGTGGGCGGTTGAAAGGAAGGGGGTGGTGAGTGAAAGGTCTGTCGCAGAAATGCAGTCGAAGGAGTTGTCCCAGAAGTTATGTTGCAATTTTTTCACTTTTCTCTCACTGCCTCGAGCAGCAGTGTTGCGTTATGAACTCATTACTTGGAACTTTTATTTACATCTGTAGATTCTAATGGTAGAAAGATTGACCCTGAGTCTTCGGTTTTCAGAAGTATCTCCTGTCTCCGGGTTAATATGGAAAATATTAAGATTTTACGAGCAATTAAATTCGTTGTGAAAAATAGTATACGGTATTGTTTGGTAGAAGTACGTGATGTGACGCGCATGATAGCGGTAATTTTCTTCTTCTCAAGACAGTTAATAGGATGAAAAATAACGTTTTTCACTGTTGCATATTAAAATACTTTCTCCTTCATGAAAATTATTATTACAACAAATAATAATTTCAATATACAAAACTTCAAAATCAAAATTAAAAGGCGCAAAAGATCGATACATCTCAAAAGCCACCATAATGCGATTCATATTCATGAATCTGATGACTTTTTTCTCTGTAGGATCTCTATAATATTTATATTTCCCGCCATGACTACGAAAAACCATCTAAATATAAATTATTATATATATTCCTAGATACTAAGTTCTAGAAGATCGAGACTAGAAAATATGCATCGTTGTTAAATAGCAATAACTTATTTATAAAATGTAAAATATAATATCAAATTCTGTATTATTTCATGGAAAATATAATTAACGGTATAACTTAGAAATAAAATATTCATTATGACATAATTTTTGTGGCACAAAACATTTAATGTTTTGATGACTCGATTCAAAACCTCCGGATCACGTGTTTCCAGAAGATGGCAACCCAAGTAAAACCTGGTTTATGTCTTCTCGTACAACTTTATTAAGCAAGAGAAATAGTTTTATCTCTATATTTCCCAATTAAACTAAATCATTCATATACGTTAGAAAACCTTTTTCTCGCAAAAATCGTAATTTACGTTTTGTAATATAATTAAATGTGTGAAATTAATCATTAAAATTAGAATAATTAAAATGTTATTATTTTTACAAGAAATCGTTACTGAATTTAAAATGAAAATTTGCAGAGTAATTGTAAACAATAACTTACTCGTATTGCGTAGTTACACCACGTGTGTGTTTGCAGTACCGGATAAATCGTACCTCACGCGGTTACAATAACATGCTGCACAAGTTCACCTCATGTAAGCATCCGAGTGTTACGAGTTAGTCGTCATAACGCGTTATTGCAAATAAATTAAGTTTGTCAATGCCAACACGCTATCGCATGACACTTCCAATAATGCGGTGAATTACGTTACATCAACTCAACGTTACATCGACAAAGCGTGCCCAATCCATTACGGGAATAATAAAGCCATAACGATCATTACATCGTCGTTTTCATTCCTAGTACCGGTCGTCACTATGCAAGTTTGCAGAAGCTTTGTTTTCTGTGGGGTTGTTTATTATCAAAGCTGCTAGCACGCTAGACAGCGTAGGTAAATCCCAATGAAAGTGCATTTATATACAGTGATGTGTTAAGGAAGTAGTGTAAAACCAGGACATTATGAATATCATCCTTTTGAAAGAGTCTTCCTTTTGCTTGTGCTTCATTTCTGCACAAATGCAAATTTCGAATTTGAAGGGTTCGAGAATGATGGTAAAATATTTCTCTAGCAATAATATTGGTACAACGTGAATTAATATTATAAATTTTTAGTAGCATCATTATTATAAAGAAAATTTGAAAAAATGAAAAATTAAAACATTTCATAGTTCTTAACAAGCAGCTACCATCAGTGATGTAATGAACAGCCAGTGTAATCTATGTGCCCCTATCATAAGTAGTCAAGACCGGAAACATCTGCAATAATTTTCTCCGATATTTCTTTTTTGCTGATAATATGTATCATTCAGATGAACAGAGAAAACTTAAGCTCTGCGTTTGTTGTAATGAAACATCTCATGGCTTTTTAACAAAATACGTCATTTTTACTAGAAAAATTATCGATATACATTCGAAAACTTGTCTCTCATCGTCTTCATTGGATTTAAGTAATGCCAAATATCTCGTCTAACAAAATGAATATTTATTGTTCTGTCTTTAGATTTTTTCAGTTTTATCGAAAAGTATTAGTCCTTTATTTACAGACATAAAAATACTTTAGATAACTGTCTTATATCAATATTAAATGTGTTTATATGTTTATAAAAGTGTTTAACTATTATATATCACATTTAACATGATATAAAACAGTTACCTAAAGCAATTTTATGTCTTTAAATAAAGGACCAATACTTTCTGATAATCAAGTCTAACAGTTTTCTCGAACATTTGAATAACTACTGTTATACATAAAAGTTTAATTTTATGGTATTATTTTATTCTGTTTTTAATTTTTTAAGAAAATACGAGTATTTATTTAGGAATGTTGGTTTTAATAATGTTTGATTTACAATTTGAAAAGTTGTCGGTCGTAGTGGTAATAGTAATTATTGGTGGTACTTATTAAGGTGGTAATTCCTATTAGATAATGTATTGTCCAGATAAGTACAAATATCAATTGTACCCACTGCTTTTTCAATTATCAACGTCTTTTTTCAATTAAAATGAATTATATTTTAAAAGTTAATTTACATCCCTCTTTAATAACAACTTCCTTCGTGACCTTAGCGTTGAACTTCGAGAGCATTTCACTTTTCCGGCGATTTCATGATACACCACGAATCTCCAATCCCTTTAGGATTTCTACCACGAAATCCTACTTCCAGCCACTTTCAAGTTGAAAACCCTCCTCCCGGTACCCGGCCCCGTTCAGAAATACTTCCCTTCTCCCAGCCGCTTTCTGTGGTTCTTTTTAAATATTTATCATTTCGGCGCTTCGCCTTCCGCTTCCTTCCTCTGTCGATGGCGCGCTCTCGGACGCGACCGTCTTCCCCCGCTTGGAAACTCAGCACCGCGCGACGCGCAATCGATTGTTTTTACGTCGAGGCCCCGAGGAGCTCGCGAGAAGCACCATCGAGTACACTTCGGCGCCGAAAGGAGCCCTGGAACCACTTCTGGAGCACCTGTGGGAGCCGATATAAATTGCAAAGTGGGACGGCGAGAATTAATACGATAACGCCACCGCCACCTCTCTCTTGCGCTCGTTTCTTGCCTGTCCGCCATTGCCCGTCGCCCGCCGTCGCCCACCCGCCTGCCTCCCGCCGCCACAAACAAAATATTTGCCATTGTCCGCCACTAGCTGGCAGCCGCCGCCCGCCACGACCAACCGTAGCCTGCTCTCCCGCGTACACGACCGCCTGTGCCAACCATTCTACGCCAGCGCTACTGCCTGCTCAGGCCCACCTCTAGACACGTTCTGCTACTGCCGCCACCGCCTACCCACTGCCCGTCAGTAGCCAGCAGCCCGCCCACCAGTTCCTGCTATCCCGCCCGCACACTCGCCAGCCAGCCAGCCAACCAGCCATCCACCCACCGCTCCCGCTCAACACCAGCCGCCTCGTCCCCCACCACACCGTTCACAACACGCGCTCATTCTCCCGCCCGCCATTCCCCACCACCGTTCACCCCACTCCACCCTCGCTCGAAACTCAGCCGCTCGCCACCCGCCTTCCCTCCCTGGAGACCACCCGCTCCCCGCGCGCCCTTCTTCGCCCCTCCGCCACTCCCCGCCACAGCCTACCCGCACAACGCCACCGGTCACCATGGCCCACGCCCGCTTGCACCCCACCTACCAGCCACCCGTCTGCCTTCCCTCGTCGCCACCCGCTCCCCGCATGCCTTTCGGCCACCCGTCTCTACCCGCCACAGCCTACCCTCATCACGCCACCGGTCACCATGGCCCATCCCCAGCCACCCGCCTTCTTTCCCTCGTCGCCCCCCACTGCCCGCACGCCCTCCTACGCGCGAACGCCAACGCACTTTGCTTCCACCTTGTTTCCCCGGCGCCTCCGCCCCCCCCATCTCTCCCCCTCCCCTCCCCTCCCCTCCCCGGCGGAGGGGCGCGGGCGCGGCGGTTTTGTAAAGCGGCGCTCATGTTAAATGCATGCGTATAGAAATATTGAGTTGGCGCGCGAGCGTCACTCCACGAGTTGCGAAGGGGCCGTGAAAGGCCCTTTCGGCCTCCTTTTTCATCCCGCCTCCACGCCTCGCCGCGCCGCGCCTCGCCACGCGCGAAGACGGATCTGGGCGGCGTGGCGACGGCGCGGTGGGTGGCGTGGAGGGACGAGGCGGTGATCGCGCGCCGGATAGCCGGACAGGTGGCGAAGGCGGGTTCGCTGGCTCGGGGGGCAGGACAGGAATGTTTCGTGGAAAAGAAGGGAAGAGGATGTAAAGGTACGTGGGAACTGGAACGATTGTGTAAGGTGGTGATAATGATTTTGATGATTGATTGATTGTTTGTGTTTGGTCAACTACTGACGTCATTAGTCACGAAAGTATAATGCATGTTTTATTTCCACCAAAGGTGGCAGCGATCTTCCCACGCTGGATGGCGAGATCCGGCGCCACTCTACCGTCCACTAGCGGGGTTTTACCTAACCAGGTATCTCCCAACAATGGGGCACCGCCCTAGCTGGAACAATCTCTAAGCCCCCGACCGGTCTCCCGACATATGTGGTAGTGTAATACATGCTAGGGTAAGTGTATGTGTATAAGGGCTGAGGATAGAACAAGAAGAAGAAGGAAAAGATTGCGCGCGTTGCGTGGCCCGTTTGTTAGGGTACTGTTCCGTTATTCGCCTGGTGTTGATCGGAAAAAACACGGAAAACTACCGATGAGAACAGTCCGACGCTAGAATTCTCCTCCAGACAGTGACTGGATTCGACCTAGCTGACAAGCTAAACATCCAGTTACGACAAGCTAGTCGGATCGGTGGCGGTGGTTGTGGTGGTCGTGGTGGTGGTGGTGCTGTTGGTGGTGGTCGTCGTTGTGGTGTTCTTGGTAGTGGTGGTGGTAATAGTAATTGTTGGTAGTACGAATAAAGGTGGTAGTCATAAAAGTGTAGCAATGGTGGTGCTGATAGTTCGTACTAGGGATTGTAATCGTCTCGTGGTGGTGGCACTGGGGGGCGATGGTTGTGTGATGTGATGGCTGGAATAGTAATGTCAGTGACGATTATGTACTATTTTATTGGTATACATTGTGTAATAGTAAAGGCAATGGTTGCCAGTTGAGATAAAATTATACTTAGAAATGAAAAAAACAGCTTTATTCTGGGATTTTGGTAAAAGAAGAGCAGATCGGAGGGAACTGTGGTGATAGAATCTCTAAGAGCATGAAGTTGGAGGAAATAGAAATAATGGTTGAAAAGCAGGTAAGAACCGGCTGAAATGAGGGTTGCAAGCATCAGACAGGGGAAAGAAATGCATGCAGTAGAACTTTCAGCAAGATAGTGATATGTGGGAAGTAGACGAGAGCGGATGAGCAAATAGGCGGAGTGGCGGGGTGGGAGGGGTAACAAGGGTCATAGGCATTACAGGTGAGTAAATGACGCAAAACTGATCGTAATAGTGGAGTGTCGTGGTGGCAGGGATGACAAGTGTGTAAAAGGCGTGGTAACAGAACGTGTCTGTTGAAGAGAGTCCAGGACGACCAAGTAATAAGAAGGCAAGGCGTTGAAAAGAGGCGTGGGTTGGCAGACAAGGTGTTAGGCGCGGACGCACGGAGGGTTGAAGAAATTGCAAGGGCTTTTAGAAAAAAAAGGAGGGTGGTAGTCCGAGGGGTGGGGTGACCGGGGACGGTACGGAATGAAGCTGAACAGGGGGCGGTGGGGTGGAAGGGTGACAGGCTGGCGGTGCGGAGGGGTGACGGAGCGACGGGGTGAGGATGTGAGGAGTCTGGGGTGACGGGCTGATGTGTGTGGGATGACCAGTTGTTGGGATATCGGGGTGTGGGTGCAGGACCCAGGGCGAAGTTTGCGGTATTGGTGCATCGGGGTGACGTACTGTGGTTTCCCCAAATGGACTTGGTGACGTATTGTGGACCCAATTTTTTGACCAAAATTAATAACTGTAAATTGTGAAGAATGTATTAAGTGTTAATGCTTTTCATGCATTAAAACAACAAAACCACACATAATTCTGCAGAAAAAAGTAGAAAATTCACAAAGTATTTATATTTTTTACTGAAAATGTTGAATTAACACAAGACAGCTTCACTCTTCCCTCCGCTATCTAATTATACTAGCATTCAATAATCTACTTTTACTTTACTTAATACTTTTATCATTCTTCAAATCATCTTCTAAATCTTTGCACTTTCTCTTCTTCTTCTTCTTCTACTTACTTTACTTCTCCTTCTGCTACTACCACTACTATTTCTCTGTGACTTCCGCATTTTCTTTGTTCTTTATCAGCATAGCTATTATTTTGAAAGTACTATTTAATTTGTTTTGGAGTCTAATTCTATTTTCTAAATGAATACTAATAATTACTGTAACTGACACCTCGATTGCTTTACTGAAAACCACCAACCAACAAAGTGGGTTCAAAACAGATAACTTTGGAGTGTCTACTTCACATTACGGTGCCTAAAGTTTTCATTTATAAAAGCTGAAAAATTGCATTTTGGCCACAGAAATGGGTCCCAGAAACCATAGTGTGACGGGGTGGCGGTGCAGTGGGGAAGCGTGATGGCGGAAAGTGTTGGAGGGGCGGGAGTGGGCGGAGGGTAAGTGGGGAGGGGGTGCGACTGACGGTGCGCGCAGCTGGGGTTGCGGGGGAGCGACGAGATCTGACGGAGGAAGGAATTGAAAAGAGGGAGTAACTGTCTGATCGCCCTTTCCGAACCAGAGCGCCGCCCTCATACGTCGCCGTGACACAGGCAGAGGGGTGCGAATGAAATATTAAAACTCGGAGCGCGGAGGGGGGATTTCTTTTAATAAATGGTGCCAATGTGGGTTTTCTTCACTTCAATTCCCTGGTTTATATTCGCCCAAGAATCGTAGGCTCTGCCAATGGAGATGCTTGAGAGATATTTTTGAGTTAAGAAAGCGAACTATCAATTTTAGAATACTGAGATACGAAAAAGTAAAGCTCTTTGACACTTTTCTGGTTCATCTACTTGGAAGTAAAATTATTGATACGAATTCGCAGAAACCAGATATAGCTATTCTCCAGAAAAATTTATTTCAGGGAGAAGAGTGGGGAAATGAAAAATATATGTTGTAACTAAAAATAATTGGTTGGAGCTTCAATATTTAAATCAACGTTTACTAATACGCTTTATAATAAAAAATACACAATGAGAATAATTTATCGTCGAAATATATAGAACGATTTTTTCAGCATTGAAACCATGGATTCTTCAGCAATCTTACAACCTGGCATGACGATGTGGCATAGTGACGCTTGTATACATAAAGACAGGATGTGCCTTTGTCTATGGAAGCCACAAATGGACAGACCATTAGGTTGAGCAGGAAGGGGGCTGTGTCTAATATGGGGTTCAGGCTGAGCCAGGAAGTAGAAAGGGCGCGGAGGCGCCAGGGGGGCGGCAAGACACGTCACAGTGGTCTGTTGTATACGTCACAAACGCGCTCTACCTCTGAGGGAAGGGAGGTCACGTGGGGCACCCACGTCACTTTAGTTACGGAGTGGGAGTAGATCATGTGATCGGTCGGTCATGTGACCGTATTTATAATAAGGTGAGATAAGGGCATATTAGCCAGGATACATTTGCGGCATGGAGCCGAATTAGTATTTCATTAAGTGCTCACGCACTGCAGCTCCAGGGCGAGTGGCCGGACTTGTCCGCGGGAGACGTCAGTCTCACATTTAGCGACGCGGTCAAGCTTTGGCTCTATCTTGCGGTCAAGCAAGGGCAGGTGGGGGAACTCGCAAGGCAGTCGCTGGGTGGGGCTAAGATAAGCTGTTTTAGGAGGGTTCCGTAAAGCACGGATAAAGTGTAAATGAACTTGTGCAACATTGTATATATTTCTTTAGTTACAAATAAACTTGTTTTGTTACGAATCCTTCGTGTCAGTGTCTGAGTAATTAAACGACGCTACAACGAATTGAACCCCAACTGAAACCACGTGAAAAGTGGAGTGTCGTGCATGTATCTCTCCTTACCTCATAGCACACGTTCGCGGATGCATATTGCCATCAAACTCTCCGCGGCCGCTTTTAGCCAGGCCCAGTATGAGCGCCCAGTCCTTGCGCAAGTTGCTGCGAGAGGCCACTAATCACCGGCGCAACACGCCACTGGGACTCGACTCCAAGACGTCAGGGGCCGCTGCTTAATCACCCTCTAATGTACGCGCGCGGGGGTGGGCGGTGGGGGCGGAGGCAGAGCGGCCACGACGAAAGGGGGAGGAGATCGGCAGAAGGGCGATTCGGAGTGTGTGCGGGAAGGGTTCAAAGGCAGGTTTGGGCATGGACAAGGCAAGAGAAGGCAGGGGCGGGGTGGGGCGTGGGAGGGATAGGGCGGAGTTGGGCAGGTTTCCAGCGTGGGATGGGGAGTGGTTCGTGTGCCGTGGCGGGGCGCGATGCAACCTGGCGGGGAATGGCGGGGCATAGTGTGTGGCGTGGCGTGGCGAGGCGTGGAGAGGCAAAGTTGGGGCGAGGGCGTGGCATGGTACGACACGACTTGGCAGAGCGGGACGTGGAGAAGCAGGGGAGTGACAGAGCGGAGCTTGGCGTGATGAGGCAAGGCGGGAGCGTGAAGGGGTATGGCGGGGAGAGGCATGGCATAAACGTAAGTGGCGTGGCGTGGCGGGACTTGGCGAGCGTGTCAGAGCAAGGGGGGGAAGGAGAGGAGATGGGTGTGGCGTGGTGAGACAACGGGAGACGTGACGAGGCGTGTGGTGAGTGGCGGGGAAGAGTTTGGCGGGGCGAGGGAACGCCAGGCAGTTGCAGGGACGGGCAGAGCTGGCGGGTTGCGAGCGGGGCAGGACGGGTGCACGGAAACGGTGCGAGGCGTGCGGGGCGAGAGGGGTTGGTTGGGGCGCAGGGGTGGGGAGGGGTTGGGTTGGGCGCTGGGCGGGCGAAGAGAGGAGGGGTTGGATGGAGGCGAGAGGGGGGGGCGAGGCAAGGACGGGTTTGTTGGGGCGCGGGGCGGGGCAGGAGGGTTTAGTTGTGGGCGGGCCGCGGGCAGAAGCGTCTCGCCTCCAGCGGGCAGCCAAGAGCGCGGGCCGGCGGTGGGCGAGAGGCCGAGGGCCGAGGGCCGGCCGGCTGCCCCCGGGGGAGAAGACATACATCACGAGGGCGCTGCGCCGCGGGCAGCGGCGGCGGCGGCGGCGGCGGCGGCGAAGCGGTCGGCCGCGCTTGTCGGCGGCGGAGCTGGTGGTTGGGGCGCTCGAGATGGTGGTTGTGACGTCACCACGGGGCCGGTTGTTTGCGGCAGCGCTGGCAGTCTCGGCGGTCGCTGTAGTCATGATAATTGTACTTATGGCGATAGTGGTGGTGGTCAGGAGAACCTAGGAGCAGACATCTGAGTTTCGTTTGGGAAGTTACAGTAGAGGTCTTAGAACGAATCGGTGAATGGAGTATCTGAGCACGGGACGACTGCGATGAACGGCATCGACGCAAACTCAATTATCCTACAAGTACCTTTCAATTAGATCTCGTACATAACAATGGACTTTTCATATTTTATAAAATGTAATTCTCTAACAAAATATAATACTTTAATAGGGCGAGAACTACAAACTAAAAGTCTGGCCACAGTGGTGAGAATTATAGGAGCACCAGAGGCAAAAGGGCCGAAGAATCAGCCAGCAAGAGTCGTCGAGCGGGACTTGATTAATTGATTGATGTTTCCAGGCCCATCAAGTGCTATGGTTATTACACCCGAAGGTATTATCCTGGGAGGCGGTGATGTTTCTTCTTGGCCGTCCGGATGACGCCGCGTCTTTGACTCAGAGGCCGCCGAGAAGACACGGACTCCAACCGCGGAAACTTACGTTTACAGCTGGTGATGTTCTTTTCCCGCTGGATGCTGAGATCCGGCGTCGACGTTCACGTCCGCTTGCAGAGAGTTTCCTTCCACCTATGTCCCACCAGCGGGCACCGACGCAGCCGTGACAAGCTTTAAGCTCCCAATTGGTATCCCGTACGTGAGTAGTACAGTCCTGTAAACGAGCGTGAATAAGGGGAGAGAAGGTGATACGGATGAAGGAAATAGCATGTTGTCGGTGAGCCTTTTGTTAAGGTATGCTGCTTCGTCCACATGGTGTTGATCAGAGAAAGCACGTAAAACCATCGATGCGAGCTCGCGGTCGCTAGAATTCTCCTCCAGACAGCGGTTGAATTCGGCCTAGGAACCTAGCTAGTGTGGAAAATCCTCGATCGTCGGAACTCGAACCCCAGACCCTCCCGGCAGACAGCGGAAGCGAGGAGGGGCGTGATGTGGGGGCCGGGGGGGGGGGGCGCCGGCGGCGTGCGGGTTGAGCCGCGTGAGAACGTGGCGGTGGCGCTGGGGGAGGTCGGTCGAAAGGCGAGGGAGAGGGGGGGCGCGTGAAAAATGAACATCGCGCCGCGATACCTCGGCTCTTGTGGAGGCGCACACAAGAGCCCTCTTCTGCAAGCCCTTTGGGCCGCAGACGGCGCGAGTAGCCTCCCGAGGGATTCGCAGATGCGGTCAGGGCTTCCATGCAACTCATTCTCCGAGTCTTGGCGAGTGCTGTCAGAATGCTTTACAAATGCAAGATTGCTCTCCGTAGAATTCAATTTCGAATACTGTGGGGGTTCCATTAACGGAGCCGTTCGGTCTAATTACCACTTGGAATTTCGAAACCGCAGCAAAAGAAATCGTGAGGGTTTTGACGTTCGACAGTACTAAAATAAAAGTGACTTCATGTTTTAACGATAATGCTAAGTTGTGGAAAAGAAATTTCACTCGAAAATAAAGAAACGTAAGTTTCTTATTAAACGCATGGGAACTAAGATAGTTCTTAAAAAACCTCCATTCCCGAATCACAGAGAGAGAGAGAGAGAGAGTGAGAGAGGGGGAGAGAGAGAGAGAGAGAGAATGTTTGAATGGGCCTCGTTTAAACGGCATCATTGTTTAAATGAACCTCGAGTAATGGAACGGCAATGGAAAGTAATGAACGGCATTGTCGAGCATTCTACCCTAAAGGGAAATAGTGGTCAACAATGTATCTAAAGTACTTCATTTTGCACGTCGGCAGGTAGGAGAAGCTTTATCCCGTTGTTCTAATCACTTCCTACGAATATTTCATGAAAAAATTTCCTCTTGTAATGAAGAATGTTAATGCGTGTTGTAAAACTCGCAAGGAAGCAGTCTTTCATCAAAATAGAATTAGCAAAGCAAAATTATTAACGCCTTTACATTAGAATGTTGTATTGATCCATGATCCTTCAAATTAGTGTGTTATGTTGATCTTCTTTTATTAAAGAGATCATTAGATGCAATGATCCATAGTATTATCGACTCAAATCTGTCACATCTTTCGGCTAAGGGAGGGGCACCTTATCAATAAGTTAAGTCCATTTCAGACTTTTTATATTTATTCAAATTTAAAATTATAATTTATTAAAACTTATTTGAATGTGAATTTGAATACTACATGGTAAGATTCTATTATTTCGAAAACCGCTCAATGATCAGAAAGTTAACAGCAACGTTAAAAGATATTGAATTTAACTGATCGTTAAAGAAAACGAGGTCATTTAACCCATCAATTTATAGGTGTATAACAGTTTTACTGTAGCTCTGAAGAAAGTGAGAGTAGAAAGGAATACATTAATTTTGTTTATATACAGCAATTGTAACCTTTTATTAAGTTTTAAAAATGAAGAAAGAAACTTTATTTAATAATATACATTTTTTAAAATCAATGGCGGCAATAAAATTTAATTTCAATGGTATTTTTATTATTTTACTTCAGCGAATGGATTCAGTAAACGCCACATTTATGCAAAACTCATCTTTATTCTATCCAATTCTTACACCATAATCTGTCCAATGATACCGTATATTCATCGCACTCTAATATAAAAAACAGATATTCCATTCCCTTCTCCGCCGATGTTTTGCATACAAATTAAGAGCGAGTGTTGCTCCATTGAAACTTCACGAGCCCAAACAGTGACAGAGCCACTCGTAACTTGCAACGGTCGCCACCGCCATCGCATGGATTATAACGGACAGCGCTCCCATCGGTCGACGCGCGAACCGTTCTTATCTTCCCGCCCACGCCCACTCGGGCTCCGGGCTGCCGGCTGCCCGCTCCGAAACTGGGGCGCGGGGTGCGAAAGAAGGCGTAACTCTTCATTAGCACGGGTCACGGGGCGGGCAAATAAAGAACGCAGCGCTAAGCACGGCGGCGACGAGTGGCGGATGCGGGAGCGAAGGAGAGAGGAGGATATTAAAACTCAGATCGCCAGTAAATAATAATTTAACATATAAATTTTGCGCCTGGCTCGCTGATAGGGCTGGCGGAGTCGGGTCTGGCTGAGGGGAACTGAAAATAATACGTGCGAAGAGGAGAGGTGGCGGGAACGAGACGGCAGTAGCGGTGATTGTGACGGCGGTCGAGTAATGGTGGTGATAGGGGGTGACAGAGTCGCACGTTCACGCCTGGGGGACTGAAGAGAACAAGAGCCGATGAGAAAAGGCGGTGGGAACGGGGTAGCAGCACTGGTCATGGTGATGGCATGGTGCCATAGTGGTGATAGAGAATATCAAAGTCGTATTGTATGTCCAGGCGTATAAGGGATTTTGTTGATATTATTGATGGAAATTCAATATGAGGGCCGTGCTCAGTGATTAACACGTAGAAATTATTTATATTTATTTTACGAACGTGGCTTCCCTCTGCTTGAGACGTTTTAGCTCGTATTATTTTTGGTATTCCGCCAATTAGAGAATATTCGCATGATATGAGGACCTTGGGGCAATAACATGCTATGCCATATTTCTGATGAAATTGAAATATTTATGTATTTCGACGCCCCGTAGATGTACCTAGAAGTTGGGTTTTCTTTTAAATATTCGCTGAAAGATGTCAGTGATATTCGTAAATTAATGTTCTTTATCTCTATGTGTAGAATGCAATATTAAAACCTTTACTCTCAGATTTCTCAAAACTTAAGTATTGTGGTATAGAATGTATTGTCCTGAGGTCTTCAATTAAAAGCGCGATGAAACTAAATACTGCAAGCTCTTTGAAATGTATTTACATCTGTTTAATATCTTAAATTTCGCGCTGATATATTCTCGTCTGCTTTGCAACAGGAGTTAAGTCTTACAATATTATTTATATTGAAGATATTGGAAGAATGTAAATTACTCGTACAAAACTATTCCTATCTACGAAATACACGGAACGAACTGCGACGTTGAGGCATTGACCGCTGGCACTCGAGCCTGTGTGGCTGACAGATGAATTCATTTCACATCGTGAGGCGGTCTTTGGCGGTACCCAACTGTTTTAGAACCTTGAAACATTGCCACTGTCCTGAACGGACCATAGCTGACTCTCTCAGAGGAGCTGGAGAGAAACTGGTGTCATCGAGACGAACGCGTGACGACGAACTGACAACACATCACGATGTGTTGCAAATTATGTCTAGGTCCATTGGTGATTCATGGAAAGCAACTGAAAGCTGCTTAAGGTGAAAAATATGATGGAAATAATGAGGAAGTGCGTATGTAAATTGAGTGAATAGTTGTTGCGAATGAAGAACTGCTCATTGTTAAGGGGGGGTGTAACCATTTTGGTATTATACGCCCACAAACAAGTTGGGTCGGATGATAACCCCAGAGGCAGGATCGATTTATCGATCATGCATGGAGTGCCATCCGATCAAGCGGGGAACAGTGTAGAATTTAAAACTTTGGGTACCCTCTTCCACCCTTCTTTTCTGTAATGCTGTCATGTCATCCACGGCTCATTACCTTAGATCAGGAAAGGTGCCAGCACGACTGTGAGTGCCCAAACGTCAGGATTTAGCTCAGCACAAGCTATTCTCCTTTCAGAGAAAGAAAGAGGAAGAGAGAACAGAGAGAGAGAAAGAGAGATATGAAGAAAGTCCGGACGAAGTGAGACAACTTTACTGCATTGAGTATGTAGTGATCTAATAATAGTACATTTATTTTTAATTAAATAATGTTAGTATTTCATTTATTTTTCTATATTTGACATTTCAATATATTGAAATTAATGACGCAAACTGATGCAAGATTCAATTCAATACACAGAGCGTCAGAAATTCGTAAATCATAAATCCGAATCGTCAATAATTCGGATTCAATTGTAACGAAAATAATATCATGAAGTGAATATCTGTTTATAGGTAATTGTCAAGTGGTAGGTTGAAAACATGGACATGGCTAATAAATTTATTAAACTATTGGTTGCAAAAAATATACATTGTGATACAAGAAGGGTTATAAAGTAATGTAAATTTTATTATATTTCACAGTTCAAATAAAAACGTATTGTTGGCAACATAATAAGCCTATGTGCAAAATGAATATAGGAGTTATTTTTCGAGAAACTGTAGATTGGACACTGCAACTGTACGAGAGCAATTGACGCGTTCAAGATTCTCATATTGAAGAACTCTACCAGCCCTTTAATAGATTATCAGTGAAAATCATTTATAGACAATGCGAAAGAGTTGGGTGCCAATTATTCCGTATTTTCGACGTTCCACTGTAGTTCTCATTGTCTAAGAATTGTGTACGGCCGGACAACTCGACAAGTGCCACTTCTGAAGGGGAGGGGAAAATGCGCGTGTCTCGAACCTAAGATCTCAGACACACAAGAGAGAAAATATAGGTAAATGGCGAGACCAGGATTACCATACCTTACAAACCAAAGGAAAACATTCCAGATAGCACAGTAAAGCATGAAATAAATATCGAAGAAAATAGATGAAGAGAGTATTTGAGATAAGAAAAGAAATGTAAAAATAAAAAAAATATACAAGACGTAATGCCATAAAATGAATAGACAAAGTGGAAAGGGGGAACTACCCAAATAGGCAGTGGATATAAACAGAGTAAATAACATGCATAGACAGCGACATCAAAGTAAAAGAGAGAGAAGTCTAAGCAATTCGAGAACAAACACTCCTACACCAAGCACTTTCACTACTTTCACAAAACAGAAACTAGACAAGAAAAAATTATCATACTTTCAAACACAAGAAGAATAAGATTAAGAAAGGAAAACAAATATGAAATGAAGAAAAAAGGAAAATAAAGTAAAAATAAAAAGGGAAATAGAAGAATTGAGAAACAAAGACAAAACAGAGAAACGAAAAAGAATAAATAGAGAAGAAGAAAGGAAAACAAAAACAAAAACCAAGACCAAGGGGAAAAGAAGCGGAAATTCGATTAATTAAAAATGGGTTCCCTTGCACCCTTGGCCGGGGGTGGAGCGCTCTGGGCGCTGCGGCCGGCGGCGGCCGCGGAGCCTCCGGAGTGTGAAGCCCAGGAATTAACTGCTGCGGGGGTGGCGGCGGCGGCGGCGGCGGCGGCGGGCGAAGGAGCCGAGGGGGGGAGCGGACGGGCGGGCGCTGAAATATGTGGCCGCGCCGGCAGATAAAGAAGAATGGAGGCGGGGCCCGATCCGCGGCTTCCTAATTAAACCCCGCCGCCCCCACCGCCCCCGCCGCTGATGGAAACAAATGACTAAATATCCAAAGAGCCGGCGGGGGTGGTGGCGGCGTGGCCGGCGGGGGCAGGGTGGGAGGGCGCAGCGGGAAGACGGTAGGGGGTGGGGTGCGACCCTGGAGGCGGCCTAAGAGACCGCCAAGCCTCTGGGCGATGGTCATTTGGTTCGGTTGACCCGACCGCCAGAAACGAATGGTGGTGCTACAACATGGCACATCATTTCTGGACATATTTTATAGGTTATGTAGCGTTAGAATCACTGTATTGAAATATGTATATTAAATATGAACATTTTTAAAATATGACATTTTACTATTCTTTGTACATGAGAAGGATAAAAAATCGAAAATAACTCGAAGTGAAACCAACAGTGCTTTCAAGAGACTTATATACAACGCTTGATTTTACATTATTATGTGTGCGTTTTTAAAATTTACATTTCCTTAATATAAATGAAGCGCTCGGGATAATAACGGCAGATCCCAATCGACTTCGTATTTTCCGTTAGAAATATGACGGTAAACTCCTGATGTATGCTGATGTATCATATGTGCTGAAAGATGAAATGAATTAGAATTTGGCAAAAACTCTCAAATTCCACCTTAAAAAATTTGGCCGTAGTGAAAGTAAACGTGAACAAAAACAGAAAAAAAAATATTTTTAATAAAACATCCTATTTAATATAACATCCTATTGTAGATGTTTTGTGATATTTTATGCATGAAATGACCTGTTGTTATGTGTTAATGAATTTTTTGTAATAGAAATTCGTGTTAAAACAAATCTCCACGTGAAATATCTATTGCAACAGTCACAGGGAGGATAAGATATACTGTAAAATGACGTGGAATAAGATAAATATAAAGAAAATCCCCTGTCTGGCGAGGGATGTGCGTGCTACGGTCGGCAGCGGTAACTGAAAGCACAACAGTGTACCCCTGATGTTTGTGCTTTCTGATAAGCGCTTGGTGAGTGAATGAGAATTCAACAGCAAGAGAACTTTTGAGATAGCAAAGATAGGGGCAGGAGCATTCGCGAATACGTCTTAGGCGCCCGAGAGAGAGAGAGAGAGAGAGAGAGGGAGAGAAAGAGAGAGTGAGAAAGAAGAGTGAGAGAAAGAAAGAGTGAGGGAGAGGCAAAATGGCGAGGCCAGATGTGACGATTAAATCGAGAGAAAAGGCAAAGACGAAATCTATGACGAAAAGAGTAGACGAAGAAGACAGTGAGAGCGAGAGAAAGCAAAGTGATGGAAAACGCGAGAGTAAGAGAATGAGATAAGAAAAGGTGAAGGTGAAGGAGAAAACTAAGAGGAAAAATGATGGAAATTATGAAAACGAGGAAACAATGTGGGCGAGGCAGGAAGAGTGAGGTCGAGGAGAGAGGGACGATAAAGGGAATGAGAAAAGGGAAATAAATGAAAGAGGTATAAGGCGAAAGAGAAAGGGGAAAGGAGAAAGCAGAAAGGATAACGGGGGAAGATAAAAAGAAAAAAATAAACTTGAAAGGGAATAGGAGAGAAACATAAAGGACGGAACCTCGACAACCAGATGGCTCGGCGTGGTAGAGAGAACGCAGGAGTAGGAGTGGCAGAGCATCCGTTTGTTCACCGAGACCGCGGCAGCTCCAAAGGACAGCCTGGGCAGGGATTCCTCGTCTCGCGCATTTGTGGGCTGGCGGTGCGAGGACGTTGATTTTTATTTTCCGCGGATCCGCTGAGCGACTGCAGGAAAGTGGCTCGAGCAGTGCTCCACTGCAGTCCATTATCCGTCTCTCCACATTCACACTCGTACGCTCACGAGCTCTTCGGCGGAAACGCGGGCGTTCTTCAGCTTCCCATCACGCGAATGCAGGTATTTCACCAATTACGCCGAGAGGAAAACTCCGAAATGAGGTAAAATGAGAGATAATGGTTTTGTTGAAAACATGCGTTGTTTTTATTCTTTTTCATTAGCTTCGTTTCTCTTCTCGATGAATTCTTATCGAGATGAACAAACTGGTTCATATAAATAGACACTGCGACTCGACGAGCTACTGAAAGAAAGAGAGTAAAGGGAAAAAAGGAAATACTTGAGTGTTTCAGAAGCACCAAAAATGTTTTGTGTATTTATACAGGGGTAAAGCGATTGCTTAAATTGTTTACTTAGAAGAAGTGTGAGGTAAGAGACGGATTACGAGCAACTGTGAAAATTTAAAATCTTTTGTTAGCCACAAGTTTATTTCAGTAGCGAAAAAAGTTTTGTTTACCCAATTGGCAGAGAACTGCAAGTTGTCTGTATCAACGTTTCGTGACAAGCTACGGTCAGTTTGTTCTTTTCCAAGAACATTGACGCAGAACAAAAAACTTTTTCCCCACATATTTGTACCTTTGAAGTATGTACTTCCACCTTAATTTCCTCCTCATCCCTCCACGCTTTACATAGCATCTTCCTCATGAGTAAATCTCGCCCCATTCATCCCTTTGAAGTGTGTGCAGAAGGGGGGAATCGTGAAGAGTCGTGATGATGATTGCATGCACCGCGCGCGCGCTGGCCGCCCCGCAAGGGTTCCTCTCCCGTCACTTCCCGAAATGCCGCCCCTTCCACTAATTATTTCCTCCTGGATCAGAGCATCTCCGCCTCGACGCACGGGGAACTCCCCCAGAGCTTCCACCCCTTCCTGCACCATTGCCTCCGCCACGAAGCCAGCTGCAGATACCAACAGAGAACCCGTCTCAGACACCGCCACAGAACTCGGCAAAAGCACAGTCACAGACCACTTCCACAGACACCTTTACAGAACTCGCCGCAGAACCCGCTACAAAACCCAGTGTCACATGCCATTAAAACGCATTAACACTCGTCACTACCAGTCACCACCCACCCCAGCATCCGTCTTAGTACTCGTTAGAAGCCATCCCCTATCACAATCTCCTTCATTGCCTCCGCTATCACCTCTCTCCACGCAGCACAACAGACACCCACCCTAGCGGAGCCCACCCCAATTCTCAGCTCGTCACAGCCTCGGTGGCCACCACCGCCACCAACGTCACAGCCTCCTCCACATCACAAACCCCGCCATAGACATTCCCACAGCCACAGTAGCCAACATTGTCACTGGCATAGCCTCCGCCGCACCACAAACCTCGCCATAGATCTTGCCATAGCCTCTGACGCCGCCTCAGCCTCAATCACAGCCTCCGTCACACTACAATCCCTACAGCAGAACTCGTCACACCCTCAGCCACAGCCTCCGCCACGCCACAAACCCCGCCATACAACTCGCCACAGCCTCCTACCCCCACCTCCCCAGCCAGCCACAGCCACAGTAGCCAACACCGTCAACGGCACAGCCTCCGCCACATCACAAACCTCGCCATAGAACTCGCCCCATCACAAACCTCACCCCAGCCTCAATCACCGCCTCCGTCACACCACAATCCCTGCCGTAGAACTCGCCACAGCCTCCGCCACGCCACAAACCCCACCATAGAACTCGCCACAGCCTCCTACCCCCACCTCCAGCCAGCCACAGCCACAGTAGCCAACACCGTCAACGGCACAGCCTCCGCCACATCACAAACCTCGCCATAGAACTCGCCCCATCACAACCTCACCCCAGCCTCAATCACCGCCTCCGTCACACACAATCCCTGCCGTAGAACTCGCCACAGCCTCACAGCCTCCGCCCACGCCACAAACCCCACCATAGAAACTCACCACAGCCTCCTACCCCCACCTCCAGCCAGCCACAGCCACAGTAGCCAACATTGTCACTGGCATAGCCTCCGCCGCACCACAAACCTCGCCATAGATCTTGCCATAGCCTCCGACGCCGCCTCAGCCTCAATCACAGCCTCCGTCACACTACAATCCCTACAGCAGAACTCGTCACACCCTCAGTCACAGCCTCCGCCACGCCAGAAACCCCACCATAGAACTCGCCACAGCCTCCTACTCCCACCTCCAGCCAGCCACAGCCACAGTAGCCAACACCGTCAACGGCACAGCCTCCGCCGCATCACAGACCTCGCCATAGAACTCACCCCATCACAATCCTCACCCAGCCTCAATCACCGCCTCCGTCACACCACCATCCCTGCCGTAGAACTCGCCACAGCCTCACAGCCTCCGCCACGCCAGAAACCCCACCATAGAACTCGCCACAGCCTCCTACCCCACCGCCCGCCACAGCCAGTGTGCGGCTCGGCTCGGCACGGCACGGCGGCCGCAAGGGGCGTTCTTACGCTGATCACTGCAGTCCCCGGGGGCCGCGTTGCGCGGAGCGCCGGCGCTGTCGCGCCGTTCCGTTTCAAACCCCAACATTTAGTTTTAGTGCCGCTAATATGAGGGGCGGCGGTGGCGGCGGCGGCGGCGGCGGTGGCGGCGGCGCGGATCCTGCGTCCGACGGGCCGGGCCGGGCCGCGCCATCTTCATTGCATATAAAGTGCGGGAGCGCGCCGGTAGATAGCGCTGCCAACGGCGCTTCATTTCCGGCCGGCCCCGCGTTTATCTCGGCCAATTAGTGTCACGCAGGTGCGCCGCCGCGGCCTCCCAGTAATGACGGAAAACAAAAGCCCCCGGCCGAAAGGGTCGTCTCCACGTGGGTGGAGCGACGCTGGTCGGAGCAGAGCAGGGCGGGGCTGAGAGGGGCGGGGCGGAGAGGCGGGGGGCGGAGAGGGCGGGGCGGGGCGGGGCGTGGACGGGACGGGGAGATCCCGGGCGGGGCGGCGCTGGTAGGAGCAGGGCGGGGCGGGGCGGGGCGGAGCTGGGCGGGGAGGCGGGGAGCGGGGAGGGGCGGTGCGAGGCGGGTCGCTGGCCGGGGTGAAAGAATGGCGCGGGGGGGAAAGGGAGGGTTGGTGACGCCGGACGAGCGAGAGCCGCCGATGTGCGCGTAATCAGAGATCCCAGTGCAAGGAAGATGCAGAAGAGAAAGAATATAGTAAGAGCTCAGTGACGAACGTTGCTATCAAACTAACGCAATCTAAATCATCTTCAAAAGGGAGGGTATTTAATGTAATATTCATATTTTGTAAAGTGGATTATTCGTGTTATTTTTATTATTAATATTGTTCATTTTAACAGCTTTTCGGATCAGCTTTGCAATTGTATCCCTCAGTAAGACAAGGTTGTTACGCCTTGAAGTGTGAACTATGAGGTGATAGGATGATGATGAAGGTTCAATGACAAATACAAGCATGCCTAAGCAGGACTCGAATCTGTAGCTTCTTAAGTGCAGATGACGACCGCCGCACCCACCTGCGCCATGGGGCCGGCTTATTATTATTATTATTATTATTATTATTATTATTATTATTATTACCATTACTATTATTGACTTTTGCACTTCTCCCACGCGGGGGGAATCATTCACCTGCCACTAGTGTTGCTGTGGCTAGGCTCTCTCGTACGGCTCCAATGAGCAAGTATCGAGCGAGATCTGTGTATTTTCTCTTAGGTCCTTCCATACTACATGTCAGACATATCAGTAATAGTTTTTCTCACAATTGCGACATGTGTCCAGAATGATAGCTTTTTGAATTGCTGCCAGTACATGCTTTATATTTAGTTCCTGTAGCTGTTTAATGAGCGATATTGTTACTATCCCTGTGGTAGAAATTGTAAGGGGAGGGATATGCACTTTTTCAAGCATCCAAATCTTCTGATCTCTTCCGCAAGTTCTCGGTATTTTGATATCTTATTGGAATATGCTGCGTGGAGATTATGTGCTAGTGGAACTGTGATGTCGATGATGGTGACATCCTTTCTGATTTTATGTAGCACTGTAATATATGGCCTGTTTGCAGTGATGGTCTTGTCTGTTTCTAATCTCCCTATCCCAGTACATTTTCGCGGATTCATTTTCCAAGACTGGAGGAGGTTGGTATTGATAGTACGGCACGCTTTCTACGTTAAGATGTTCTTTAACGGCCAGGGCACTGAATAATCTTTGCAAAGTTCGTTATGTCGTTATTACTTATTATTATTATTATTATATATTATTATTATTCCATTGCGGGTTCATGGGTTTTGGTCCAAAAATAATAACATATTCTAGTTTGCTGTTATTTTTACCCCTTGTAATTAATTTATATAAAAGAGAATAAAAAAGAAATAGGACACATACCTTACTGTGCGTGGGAAGTTAAGTAGAAATTGTGAAGGTTCATATCATGAGAAACAGCCAAACAAGATAGCATGACAATTCATCCTGACTACATGTTCCTGAATGAACTAGTGTATACCATGGGAGCTAACCAATGGTATGGTTAGTAAAAACAATAAACCATAGACTAATATGAATGTAATTTTGGTAGTGCTATTATATATATTATTAACATAGATTTAATATATAAAAATGTTTTTTGTTGTGAACACAGACGAATATTATCAGCCTTCTGCGTTTTTTGTAATGTTTAATGTTCATACATAGTTTTTTTTTAATTATAATTGTAATTATCACTGTGGGAATATTTTAATAACCGTGTTGTGAAAACTTGTCCAGCCCTGAAGATGGAGCTATAATAAACTCCGAAACGTCGGCAAACTAGAATATGTTATTGTTTTTGGACCAAAACCCGTGAACCCGCAATGGAATTGTGTACAGAAAATAGTCATGAAATACAGCAGATTATCATTATCATTATCATTATTATTATTATTATTATTATTATTATTATTAGGACCCGGAGTTTATGGCATATACATTTTTTTTGCATTATTTCTGTGGAAAATGTAAGATAAGCATCTTTTTATCTACAATTACTAAAATTATGCAATTTTCATGTCATATAAATTCATATTTTGGCTTTTGCTTACCTTTTAGTCGTTTCCCGTTAATGTTTCATATTATGGTCATATTTGTTCAAGAAGTTTTGAATTTTTTGTCATATTCTTATTATTTTGAATCCGTTTCCCCGTAGTCGTCTCA
Organism: Acheta domesticus; assembly: GCA_031308135.1. Taxonomy (NCBI): domain Eukaryota; kingdom Metazoa; phylum Arthropoda; class Insecta; order Orthoptera; family Gryllidae; genus Acheta; species Acheta domesticus. The sequence continues at coordinate 24,609,544 of JAHLJT010003656.1, read as the reverse complement.
AAGAGATTTTTCATCTCTTCTAATTGTTATCTAATTTCTTAATTTTTTGTATATAATTGTCTGTCTTTCCTGTAAGTAAATATGTGAATTAGAAGGGTAAGCTTTATAGACGAAGAAAAAGAAAGCGTAGAAAGTACCAGATGGGAAGGAAGTGTTTGTTTTGTCAGGCTTTGTGCCAAGGTCAACCACTTCTATAAAATTTATTTAATAACTTTATCAAGTATGTGTCAAAGAGAAAACTGTCGAGATGTACTGAGGATAGGAAGGAAAAAAAGCACAATGAGAAATACTACAGCCGAAAACTTGGCATTAGTACCACCTGGGAAAGGAAGAATAGATTACTCACGACATTTTGTAGTCATTATAGTATGTATTTTGAAATGCAAATAGAATGCAGTAAACAGTAACAATTGATATGGTTAAATCTCGAGTTAATAGTAAATACTCACTTGTAAGGGTGCCCACATTTTCTTACGCCAATGCACTACAAGGATACAGCATCACTCGAAATGTTTCTTCCTCAAAACCCATTAGAAAAATGTTATCACTTATAACGCACGGAATATAAGGAGATGCAATATAAGAAGGTTTAACGAACAACAGATCTATATCGCACAGCATTCTACACAAGAAACTATAAATTTACTAATTTGGGCCTGAGAGACTTAGCGCGAGCTCTACACGGCAAATATCAATTCCACTTTTATGGCAATATTCCCGGATTTATGATGGTGTGTTTATCAAAATTATTTTCACGAACCCAACATGTTCATATTTATAGTACTTCGGAAATTCTTTCACGAAATCCTACAAATGTGTATTTAAAAAATAAAATTATAGTATTCTCCTTTTCTCGTTTCTTTTCATAAGGTTTTTGAAATTTTACCAATTTTTCAAATTTTCAAGTAGCGTACAATTAAGGACGTAATGATAATTTTCCCATGCAATATTTGTCCTCAACATCACAATTCTGAGCATCTAGTATGATATTACAGCACATCGGGAGAATACATTAGCATTTCATAAGAGTGAGATGACCTTAAGTAGCTTAGGACAATATTTACACTGGGTTAAGGCACTTCTGCTTTTGCGTTTAGATATGCATCTGAAGCTGCTTCAACAGCAAAGAAAACTCATTTTTATTTACTATAAAAATCAAAATTAACACTGAAACGTGTAACGACGTGTGAGAAAATATCAAAGAATGATGAACATAACCAATATAATGTAATTGCACCTATGCACGTTACTGAGTTTTCAATACCTAATTTATCTACTGAAAATGTTTTTCGAATAAAAGATCATTACTGCTTTTATAAAACATGTTTCAATACTATTGTATCGATATTACTAATTTTGAATAAACGCAGAAAAAATTGAAAGCTATGCAGCCTTTGAACACGTAAGAGAAGTGTACAGCTTTGTTAGACACCCAGGAAATCGGAAAAAGTTCGAAAACAATGAAACATTTTCGATTTGACTTAAAAATATAAATATTTGATTGAATTAATCCTCAATTTCTCACATCTGATAAATCTCTTTATTATCACATTCAGTGCGCCCCTGCGCACATCTTGCGAATAGGAAGAAATAAAGATCAGAATTCACATGTGCCCTTTCAGAATTTTTGTCGCTCCATGATCACATTTTCCACACAGTAGACACCAGCACTTTTGCTGCTGCATCCACTAGATATTGACTGTAATCCACTTCCAACTGGTAGAATTAATTACTTAGAAGTTATGAAGGCGTATTATTACGTATACAATTATTCTCAGAAGATTTTCTTGGGAATAAATCACAATAGCTAACAATATACAAATTCTACTTTCCCTTTCATCGCAAAAATATTAATGTTCTCAACTGACTACAGTAGATTCTATTTCTAGATTTTGTTGATATAATCTACTAGCATTTTTAAAGAATAAAGATTTTAACTTTGCTATACTTACATTTTTTAATATCTGAAAATGCAGTATAAAATGTACAGAAGTTTAAAATGCGCTAAACGAATAAACAGTAACCTACCCCGAACAACGAAGGTTCACAAACTTGACAAGGAGTGCATGAATATAAGTTAAAGGTTTAAAAATCTAGAAATTAAGACAAACATAAATCTAAGCAATGCAATGAAGTGTAAGAGAAGGAAATAATTAAAACATGCCAAGAAAAGAAACAGTTTATGAAGAAAAAGAAAACGCAGAAATAAACTAGTGTTGCTACAAAACGGCAAACTTTCTCGTACTAATTTCCTAGTCTGGGTTAGCTTTTCTGTTTTGCCCCACCCTGTAAAAACATATGATAACCACCGGGGCCTAATTTTTTTTTTTACATTTTGTTAATTCTCATCTCTCAAACTGGTTCAATACGCAAATATTCATTGAACAATTTCAAGCCGTTTCTGAGAAAATATCATTGGAGCGTTTCTAAAATTCCGCGAATTTGATCTCATCTTCACCGAAAACTTCGAAAAACTTTCATTGAAAAAACTACATGAGAAATCATTTGAAGCACTTGTATTCACAAATACCACAATACGCTGAAAAAAATCAGTAATATGAACGTGCACGTGAGTAATATTTCAAAAAATACCTTTGCGTATTTTTTGAAAAAACAAATGAATGTATTGAAAATGGCATGATATTTTTATTTTATGATATTTAGTGCATTTATATTATCCGTACAAATAGATTTAAAAAATGTGATCAAACAATTTTGAAGGTGAGGTGGTGAAGGTGGGGAAATATCTAAGGAGAGCAGACTGATTTCAACCTTTTAAAAAATATGAACCTTCTTTTTTGGCGAAATTGTCGTATGTGTGTACTTCCAAAAATCAAAAACGTCCGTTTCAGATTCAGAGGGCCAAGACATCAAGATCGATAAGGGAATATCAATTTTGGTTAAAATGCTACCAATGATTTAGTCGGTAGTAATTTTTCACAGAAAGACGGACGTTCGGACTGACAGAAAGAGACAGACAGACATACGGCGTAAACAATTTTTTTCAGTACCAATTCACGCACAGAACGTGAATTCTGACAATACAACGTGATAGAGAAAGTAATTTACTACACGGTGATACAAGATCTATCCACTTTTACTGTATAAGGGCCCCACATCCAGAGTTTTGTTTGTCAAAACTTCGCCATTTTTTGTCGCAGCATTTGAATTCTTTCTCTATACTATGTAAGTAGTATGCGAATTAAGTAAAAGTGAAGCAAGATAACGAAACTTAAAAGGAAGAAAAGAGAAAAATAAAAAGGAAGGGAGCATCAAGATGAATTGACCAACTTATAAGGAAGTGTTGAAATTGTCACGAAGAGATCCAGCCCATTATCATACAATTCAGCATTGCAAATTTACAAATCAATAATGAGACCTTTGCTACTATACGCCTGCCCAATGTGATTAAATGTAGCAAAAACCAAACAAAGGAAACTGCAAATAGTTCCAAAATAAATTTCTCAGAAACATTTCAAACGCTCCCTGGTATGTCACCAAGAAACAGTTACATGAAGAATTCGACCCAGAGACTATAGACCATCATATCACCTATCTTGCTAACAATTTCTTTTCAAACCTATCCCAAATCCCTGCATTATCAGTTCACTGACTCGGCAAAAACCCATTACAAAGAACCATAATATACAAAATATGTTTCCCTTTCACATTTTGGTCAGGAAATTCTCCGAATTAGATCCCGACTAGAGGAGCCAGATGGGTAATCCTCAACCACTATATTAGTTTTAAGTTTTAAGTTAGCTATTAAGCCATCAAAGATATGTATAGTTACTTTAAACTGAGCTATGTATTCACCATCTGTGTAAATAAAAGAAAAAATATTGTCTCGTGGTTTCTAGATGACCCTAACGAAGAAAAAAGACGAAATGAAGGCAAAATAGGAAAGAAAGGAAGTGAAAAAGAAATTCGCTAGGCCATTACAATGCCGCGTGCGCAAATGCCCGATTCATAATAGCCGTCGAAATGCGTGTCACTCCCGGGGGGGAATGGGGGATGGGGTGGGGTGGGGGAATTGGCACCAGGGCCACCCCTGGCGCTCCCCTGAGGCGGCGCCGCGATAGAGTGGAGCACCCTGCAAAGCCAACGCTCGCCGCGCAATGCGCTTCCAGGCAAACCCCGGAATTAATGGACCCGGGACGGGTGGTGCAACGCACCAACGGTGATTTCCCACAAGTCCAGTGCTCTTTGTTGGACACTTTTTACTCTAGAAGGGTGCGCTTTTGAAACCAAGGATGGTGAGGGTCAGTAGAAGGGGATGAGGGTGAGGTGAGAGTAATGAGAGTGAGAGTGAGTTTGATGAGGGTGAGGCGAGGGTGATCAAGCTGAGGGTATTGTGATAAGGGGTGAAAGAGAGAGTGATGAAGGTGAGGGTGAGGGTGATAAGGGCGAGGTGAGGGTGAGGGCGAAAGTGATGAGGGTGATGCGAGAGTGATGGAGATGAGTCGAGGGTGAGTCGAGGGTGGTGAGGGTGAGGCGAAAGTGCTGGGGATGAGGCGAGGGTGGTGAGGGTGATGCGAGAGTGATGATGGTGAGACAAGAATGATGGATATGAGGTGATGGTGGGTCAGCGTTGTAAGGGTGAGGCGAGGGTGATGAGGGTGAGGCGAGGGGTATGAGGGTGAGGCGAGGGTGATGAGTGTGAGGTGAGGGTGACGGTGAGGTAAGAGTATGTTGTCGGTGAGGTGAAAGGGGTGAGGATAAGGGTGAGGATGAGGTGAGGATGAAGGTGAGACGAATGTGGGTGAGGGATATGATAATAATTGAGGAAGATGTGGTGGAGGCGAGTTGAGGTTAGCGAGTATTGCCCGCATTTATGACACTGTTGAATTTCATTTGCCTAACACGACGAAGGTACTTAATACGTCATTTGACGATATTCATGCGCTAGTCTTTTGGAATTTAAATGCCCACGCTTGCGCTCTTTGTCATTCAGAATTTTTGTACTCTTGACGCAATATGTAGTCTACGGTAAGCACTACTGAATTTATTTAGTTTATTGCTTCTGTGTTATTCATGAAGAGAGAGTGTTAGAAATCAAGGCTTTGTATTACTAAGAAGCACATTCTTGCACTACCCAACTACACTGGGTATCTCTCACACGATTTTCAAAACGTTGACTACTAAATTAAATGTTTCTACAAATTCCTACAAACGCTCCCAAACGTTGTTTTGCCTTGCTTAAATTTATTTAATCTTTAAGAATTAAAATATGATTTATGATTACATTCCTGTTTACATGTGCGTTGTTTATGACTAATTATTTTCGTCCATTGTATATATTAATTTTTATATTTACATTCAATTTATTTTGAGAATAACTGATTTGATGTCTTTAATAAGGGACTAGTAAATTCAAGTAATCATCTTATAGAATCGGTTCTGATTAGTAATAGTTTGTTTTTGCTGAGAAATTATCATTACTATCCCACCAGCGCTTTGATATTTTCGAGATACATTCACGACTAGCGAAGAGAGGAGGAAATTAATCTGAGGAGGAAACTTTCAAAGCGCAAAGTGGATTGGGATATATTAAGATTATTTCGCGCACGAAATTTCACAATTATAACATAATATAAGTTTAATATAAAACGTACGAATACATAATTTACTTTTAATCAGATATGACTTGTTATTTTATTCACTTATTTGTTTTAGTCACTTATTCATTCGTAAAATGTTAACCGTTCATATTACAAGCAGAATTTTTGGTCACGGTATTGAATTACTCTTATTTAGCAGTTATTATTATTAATACTCTGTCGTATTAATGATAAGTGTTGAATATATTTGTGCAATTCTTTCGTTCGATTTCTAAGACATATTTTTATACAAGTGGTAGAATTGACAAAATTAGAAACATTTTTAAAGGAAATTGGTGAATTAGAAAGAATCATACATGAACATATCCATTAAAGGAATTAGTAACAGAAGTGTTGATTTTAAAATTTATAACTTCATTTCCTGAGATGGAGAACTTTTGTTTCTTCTTCATGCCTTTTCTCAGCTCTGTATCTGGAGAAGGAAATTTCTGAAAGAATTACCTCTCAAAAACTTCCCGGACACTACATTACTGCAATTTTTCTCTCTACGTCCCATAGTTTTGTATTGACGAAAGGAAGTTTTCATGTAACTCTGCACGGTTAACAAGTTTTTAACACGATTAGAGTACCAAAAAAACATGAGTAGATCCTGTCAATAAACGAGTAACATTAGTTACAGAAGACCTCTTTAAAACTTATGACAACTTCGGTTCCCGTGAAGGGAAACTTTCGTCCCTTCGCCTTCGCCTTGCACTGCCATCCTCATATCTCCGCCGAGAGATTTGGACAAGGACCACTGCCGCGCTGTCTCCCGAGACGCCGAGCGGGCTCGCGCACGCGTTTACAGCCGTCATCACGATTTCCAGAGGCGCGGCGCCCTCCGCCCTCCGACCTCCCCCTCCCCCTCACCAACTCCCTCCGAGACGAGCCCCGCCGCCCCCGCCCTCCCCGGAGCGAAACGTCTGTGCGGAACAAAGAGATCTCTTCTCCGCCGGAGCGTACCTCCGCCGCCGAAAACTCGGGCGCCTTATAAAGATAATTGTAGGTATGATAGGCCTCCCCCTGAATTTATTTGAGACGTGCTCTTCAAGAGGCCGTTCCGCTCCTCCGTCGCAATCCGAAAGGCGAGAAGGGGGGCGAGAGGTGGCGGGGCAGGGGCGGGGCGGACTGGAGGCGAGGTTCGCAGCGCAGCGGGGAGCGGGATGGGAGTAGTCGGGGAAGGGAAGTGAGGGAGGGGTGGCAGGACCGAGAAAGATGGGAAGAAGCAGAGAGCATTGGTGGGACGGAGCGAAAGATGCTGGAGCGGGGACGGGAGGAGGGACCGTATGGACGGTCCGGAGCTGAGCGGGAATCAGCGGGTGGCTTAAAGAGTGTGGAGGTGGGAAGGAGAAGCGAAAATGGAGGCGGGGCGGAGATGAAACGAGACGGAGTGCGATGGGGGTGGAGGAGTAGGAAGTGGGCGTCGCGGTACGGGGAGGGGGAGGCGAGGCAGGGTGAAGCGGGAAGGAAAGGCAAAATCGTGAAGACCGTGGATCTGCGCTGTGTAGGCTAGTGGGGGCTGGGCGGCAAAGACGAGGAGAGACGCTGATGGTAGGTACGTCGACGCAATAACTCCTGCCGGGGAGGGAAAAGATGGGAGTGGCAAGCGACGATGTGGCAGAGTATGTCGGGAATGGGAAAGGGCGGGGATGTATAACGCAGGGGTGGAAGGAGGGGGATTGGTTGGAAGGGGGGGAGACCGTGCGAATAGGGTAGTTGGACGGAATGGGACGGAACAATCCAGAACGTGGCGGAGAATGGCGGGGTATGAAGTGAAGGGACGGACGGGGGAGAGGAGGTGTGGTCAAGAAAGAGCCAGCAGGAACGAGGAGGGGTATGACAGGCGAGACAGGGCGGGTGGGAATGGGCGAGAAGAACAGGTTGGAAGCGGACGGGACTGGGGGAAGTGCTGGTTGCTGAACAGCGGAGCGGGATGCTGCAAGAGAAACGAGGTGCAGCGGTGGTGCGGTGCGGTGGTGCGGTGGTGCGGTGGTGCGGTGAAGCGGTAGAGCGCGACGGGATGGGGTAAGACTGGAAGGATGAACCAAGATGAGGCAGGAGTGGCGGGTTGCGAAGGAGAGAAACCAGCTGTGTGGCACGGAGAGGGGCGGTGTGGGGGCGAGGCGGGGCCGGGAGGGCCGAGGGAGGGCTAGGGTGGAACAGATGAAGGGCGCTGCGCGCGCCGCGCCGCCCCCTGGGGCGAGGTCCTGCCCCTTGAGGCCGCCCCCGAGCAGATATGAGCTGTAGCTCAGCTGGAGAGCTGTAACGTTGAGTATTCATGCCAGCCCACCTGCCAAGGAGGGAGGGGGTTAAAGTTGCGCCTTGAGGTGACGTGTTGAAAATGAAGGAGGTGACGGCGTTCCAGATGGTGAGAGGAACCGTGACAGCAGAGAAACGTTTATAAGACAAACCAAAACGACTGCAGGAAAGGATATTTGGTGGCATAAGCAGTTACCGTGATGAGTTAAAAATCGAATGAATGACTCTTTAAACTGATATTGAAACTGAAAATGATCGAATGAATATTTAAACCGATGGAGTACGTGGGAGGAAAATTGAACGAAATATATTTAAGAAAAAGGACAAAAAAACTCTCGAATAGCTGTCCCAATGTTATAAATTGTGTAAGAACACACAATCGTCGGAAAAACGAAGCAACATTATCATCGCAAATATTATTTGAGTTCGATAAACGATGCACTAGACGAAGTGCTTAATGGTTCTTAATTGGGTATCATCTGATTTCTTTGAACATCGAATTTCTAAAAAAGTGAAATATCCATCGTTTTGAGTCTTGTTAGAAAGTATAACTTTTCTCCTGTGATAAAATGAATGATTTTATTAAGTCAAAACGATCTCACTTCATCTGTAGAATGACAGGCAGAGAAATGGACCAACATGGGGGAAACTATCACTCAGTTCATTGCGCAATGTGTTTTTCATTTGGTTCGACCAGCAACGATCAGGGGTGTCCAACTTGCAAGGCGTCAAGGGCCACAACTATAACCTTTGATATGGTGGCGGGCCACATTTTCATTACGCGAGCCATTCACTCGCGGACCCCGTGTTGTTGATCTCAGCAGTTTGACCGCAACACTGAAAGGGGGGATTGAACCATGCGTAATATCAGGCCGTACCATGACGCAGTGAAACACATCGGGATAATTTTGAATTTCTTAATATACTAGAAACAAAATCTTTAAATCTTAACTTAACCTATTTTCACATTAAAGAGGTTCCGACCTCGGCAGGGCGCTTGCTCTAGGCGCACGTGGAAGGGGGGTGAGACCGTGCGAATAGGGTAGTTGGACGGAATGGGACGAAACAATCCGGAACGTGGCGGAGAATTGGGGGTATGAAGTGAAGGGACGGGACCGTGGAGAGGGGGTGTGGTCAAGAAAGTGCCAGCAGGAACGGGAAGCGGTATGACAGAGGCGAGATAGGGCGGATGGGAAGTGGCGAGAAGAACGGGTTGGAAACGGACGGGACTGGGGGAAGTGCGGGTCGCTGAACAGGTTATCTCTCGACATGGACAATCAATATGGACAATTTTCTCGCTCGATGTGGATACTAGGGACTTTTTAATAACATTTGGCGGGCCGCAATAATGGCACTGCGGGCCGCCAGGTGGACAACTCTGATCGCACATACCGATTTTCGGATACGGATATTCGGGAGCGTGTATCTCCTCGCCTCCTGCACCAATATTAACCATTTTTGGAAATGCATGATAGATTTTACTTCTTTCGTATGTGCGAAGTTACAGCTCAAATAACCTTAAACAAAGATTTTACGACCGAAAATTCGTGATCTTATTGTTCGAGATCCAGTACAGGGAGTAAAAGTAAAAACAACCGTGGATACAGGAGCCAATTTTACGAGGCGCATTCTGAAAGTAAGTTTTCCTGCGTCGTAAACAAAATAATCGGTATATAATGGAATAGTTTTTTACGAAAATATTATTGAAAATGAAGCTTTGGGGTACGAATGAAATTTTGTACGTCATACGATCGGCTACACATGGCACGGCTCACAACATATCTTCTACAGAAATTTTACTATGAGGTGATTCACCATCCACAGTATAGTTCGGATCCCGCCGACGAGGGAATTTCATATTTTCCTACATATCAAGGAATTCCTGTCCGGTGAGCGTAACGCGAATCACGGTGAGGCAGAGTTGCGCATGGCTGTCAAACAGTGGTAGTAATGGCAAGAGGCCGGCTTCTACGACACGGGGAAACACATGTTCATCCCACCGTATGACAAATGTCTCAACTGTGGTGGTGATTATGTGGAAAAAATAGTGCACATAATATGTTGAATTTTTTACAATAAAGTTTGCATTGTTTTCATTTTGTTGATGACCTAGAGAAACACAATTTCTGGATGTGGCACGTACTTATTTTAGTGAATAAGGGATGTTGAACATATAAGGAATGATATCGTAGACTCCTCACGACTGAAGGACTAGGCCCTCTCACATCATCCACGGATCGGATTATAGAGAGTGCCCCAGCGCTCCATCGCCTCGTCATCGGGCGGGTGGGTGGGCGTTGGCAGAGATAACGGCAGGGGCGTCGCGTCGGATGGAAACGACATCGTCGAGCCGACGTCGTCGCCAGCGACGACGACGACGACGACGACGACGACGGCGGCGGCGGCGGCGATAAAAGCGAAAGGACACTCAAAGAGCGGATATTTGATTCTGTTTTTTGCGTCGTCGTCCGCTATCACCGGCGCCGCTATTAAAGCGTAATCGATGGGCATTCGCGGATGCGCGGAAGGAAGCGCGAAAATCGCGTGGCGTGAATATTCAGCGCCGCGCGCGGCCGGGCGCTGAATTATAGAGGCGAGCGCGTGCTCGCGACTCCCGGAAAAAAGTCTTTGCCGTCTCGAATTAATCCTCGCCCCACCCCCCGCTCCGCACTTCTCTTACTTCCGGTTGTGTACTGCTCGAGAGGTTTATCTCGACGAAAAGAAAAGAACGCTTGAACCGCTGCGCAAAGCTTGTGTTATTTATGAGGCAATAAGAGTGTTGGTGTTCGAGTTCCATTTGGCGTTTTGTGCTACAGGCTGTGTGCGTACTTTATATTTAGCACCTGACGTTATAGCGATGTTTTTTTTTCGGCACCTGTTGATAGAAAATAGCCCGCTTTGTTTGAGTCCTATATTCAAGGCGCGTTGGTTGTGATTTCTTGTGTACTTAATCGGAGCTTCCCGTGCCTCTTGGTATAAATTATGATGCTTGTTGAGGGTGAAAAAGTTGAAAGACTCCTTTTCACTTCAAAGATTGGCAATGCTTCAAATGAAAGTCAAAGAAATCACTCAGAGCATGGTGCCAATTCATTTTTCTGCCAATAGGTAAGCATAACAAGAAAATGCCTACCAAGAAAAAAGTAGTATATTCTCAATCAAACCAATGTAACTAATAGAAATAGATTTGAGGCATTGTTTGGTTGTATGTGTTTATTTTCGCATAATGCGTTTTCGGTCGAATTGCAGCCATCTTCAGTGCTACAAAGATGGTCGCAATGCGACCGAAAAAGCTTTCTGACAAAATAAACACCTACGACAAGACAACACCTCAAATCTATTTCTATTATGAAAATGTAAACTCCACACCATTTTCTACCAGAATGTAAATAAAGAAATATAGCGTTGCATCGTTCTTCTTTGGAACTGCGTGAAAACAGTATTTCAGTCTCCTTTTCTTCAGCTATTCGATACTGACGTAATAATAATAATAATAATTACTGACGTAATAAAGAGGAAGTATTGTATTACTGCAGCGGAAAGTGGCGATTTTTCTTAGGAAAGACTCGTACCGTGGACACCTGACGTCAAAAAGTGGACAGTTATTTTTCAATATGTAGTAAAATACGCCGTTTAATACATACACTTGTGAAGTCAAGGTCGACGTTTTGTGCTATCTTGATAGCAAAAACCTGGTTTATGGTGAAGCATGCGTGCCTTTTTGCCTAACTGTCTGCGATCTCTCATCTCCCATTTATTTAATGAAATTCGTCTCAAGAACGTATTTATGAAAAATATAAATGTGAGAATATTATGTCAAAAAGTAGAGTAACTTATACATACGTTCGTATTACGAGGGGCTACAGAAGGGTCTATAACAATTTTATTCCAAAGGCTCGGGTCTACACAGTTCTATGCCAAATATGGACAAAAACAAGATACTGATTTCGGCACACCGCTTATTACATTTTGTGCAAAAATTATTGTGCTAGTGTAACCAATGGTGGGGCACTACGAAGTATATTTCTTCTTTACTCTGCAACGAGGAATGTCGAGTTGAAACCTTCATCCTCTTATTTACCAGAATGAATTCGATATGCGTAGAACGACCTGGAGCCAACACCCTCATTCGCAAATTCCTTCAGACCTCAATAATATCAACACTATCCTTAACCATTTCATTAATCAACACCTTCTACATAGCTCCACCGCAGTCTCCCTTACTCTATTTCAAATATTCTTACACCATCTCTTCTTACCGAGTAGCAGTCCATTGGAGCATGCTTTTCAAGACTTAATTTTACCACAAACTCCTTTTCCTACTTTGTTTCCCCTCCAGCTTAGTTGGGCGAAGACAAAGAAGGCTTCTTCTTCGCGAGAAAAACTCCGCGAATGACAAAATCGAAACGACCCGGGATGACGTACGCATGCGCGCAACGAACCAAAACCGTGGGGAGCAGAGGGATAAATGCTTTCCTTTAATTAATGTCTCCTTGCACGAAAGAGCCGTTTCAAAATGAAGGGGATAATTGCTCCTTTTGAAGGCTAACGAGGGATTTTATGACCGATTACCTTACCATTAATTCCGAGTCGCGTGCTCGGTGCTATTCCTTCTGTACTACGTCGACGGCAGCCCCAGGGCGTTTCATAACGAGCCGCGGGGTTGGTACGACTGATTTGAATGAGCGCAACGCGTGTCTGAAGGCGTGTCTTTGAGAGGATTGCCAAGGCTTTATTTAAAATCTTGGAGCAAAATTTTCGCAGCGATGCTAAACTCGAGCGGTGTCTCGCTCCTCATAGAAACATTTTCTTTGAGGACCTGCTGCATTAAGTCGGAGTGAAGTAAAGTTGGGAAGATTATTGATGTTGGAAAATACAAGAAGTCTACAGAGGCTAATGTCTTACAATTCTTAGAGCCACAAATAAGATGTTTTACCTTAGCAGTGCTAAGATATAAATGGCTCCGTGTAACACTGAGAGGACCCCGGGGAGTTCGCTCTAAAATTTTGATTTTACTGATATTTTGATGATGTTGGTAAATTAATAGATTGATATAACTTGTATGCATGCTTTTAAGAAAAAACCTCTTATTCAATTTAGTATTCTTAAAATGAAAAAATATCATCTTTCTCTTATCAATACTTCCTTTTAATGACAAAGCTTATTACCTTTATCGAGTATGTCAAATAAAGATGGATGTATCTTCGTAACATAGCGGTGTATTAAACTATATTACTATACTAAAACATAAAAAACTACAAATAGTTTCAAAATGTTTTCGAAATATTCCGTTTTCGATTGAGAGTCCCGATTTTTTTTATTAGAAGCCGATTTTTTTATTTACGGCCAAAGAGGCTTTCAAAACTCAAATTTAATGAATACGATAAATTACAGTATATGGATAAAACAGCACATCAGAAACACTAATGATTTTCAGCTTCATAAAAAATATTCAATTTATAACAATCATTAAGTGAACCTCTGCGTCCCTATCCCCGCCTTGGTAACACTAGGGCTAACATTATCTGATACCTTCATTTATGTGAAGAAAGTACACCAGTTGAGCTGTGTACAGTCTAAGCGAAGCAAGTTAAAACGATAAAATCAAAATAACCATTCTCCTCTTCTCACAGTGCCTCTTCCTCCTCCACTTACATCGTGTTATCACCAACGCGTCGCACAAAAGCACTTCGGTACAAGCTATATGTTAGAGAAAATGCTACTTCCACAACAAGGTTGAAACGGCTTCAATGGCTCAGTGGCAACGCGATTGCTCTCCCGAAGAGCTACACATGACTCTCGTTCCTTGGGCCAAGAGGCGGCACGGCCCTTCAATAAAAGAACACAGTTCTGCATCAGGCTGAGGACAATGCCACGCACGCAAGTAATGAACTAGTGGTGCTACATCAGCATATACTTTCTCCCCCGTATTTTCACGCAAAATTACACGAAAAGTACTCAAATATTGTAGAAAACTTGTACATGACGTTATTTCAAAACCTATCTTTTAGGAACACATGGGATTTATTTAGGAACATCATTTCATGAAAGGAAAATTCTCTATTAAGGGAATATTCTCTTCGTTTTTGTAGTTGCGAAATTTGAATTTTTGCAACTTTTGGAAAATTAGAGTTTTAATGAACGTCCGATCTGCACCATTCTCTTAAACGTCCTTTACACTGTCAAACAATAAAATTTGATCAAAAAACGATGGAGCCTTTTCTTAAGTTTGAAAATGTCCCAGTGGCTTCATGTAGTGTAACCCCCAAAATTAAAATGTCAGTTTTAAATTAAAGGGGCCGCGACATGAGCCAGAACGATCGGAGAATATCAATTTCGAAGAAATCGGATAAACAGTTTAGACGCTAGTGGACGGCATAATCAGTAGCGGGAAAGTAAAAGTAGAAAGATTTTTACACTCGTCAATATTACGTACGTTATCGAATGATAACGCAAAACCAAAATATTACTAATAATTTTGCTTTAACCAGCTGCTTCACAACTCACGAATCATTACCTCAATAAAGTTTTGTTCCAACCATTTCGTTTCCCGAATTTTGCGAGCCTTTTGATGACCGTTAACTGATGTCGAGAAGTTTAAAGAAGGAGCATGTCCCGTATCCCGCCCTGTCCACTTGCGCGTGTCACTGTACTTGAGCCGGGGCGGCCGGAGAACATTTCATGCGCCGGGCGCTGCGGTCGTGGAGCGCGCGCGCATTAGAGCGTGAGCGGCGGTCAGGTGAGCACGTCGCTCAGCGAGGGCGCGGGTGGGGTGGGGTGGGGGGACGGCCAAGCGGTCCCCACGACCGCCGTTCAGCGCCACTCGCCCGTTGCAAGGGCAGCCGCTGCATGCGTGCACTTAGGCGCGAGGGCCGTTGCGGACACGAAGTGATGGCGGTGCGACAAAGAAAGACTGGGGAGATCGACGGAAATGAAGGACGAAAACGGGGCGTAGAAATGGGGGATACAGTATTATCAGGAGACAAGAGAAAGAGGGGGAGGGAAGGAGAACAGGTTTCTGTGTATGTGAAGAGAGAGAGAGAGAGTGTGTGTGTGTGTGAGAGAGAGAGAAAGAGAGAGAGAGAGAGAGAGAGAGTGGACAAAACCGGGTTAGTTCGTAGTAAAGGGTGACGAAAGATGGTGAGATGTGGGGAACGTCGTAACTACAGAAAGACATGTAGCGTAAATACAGAGAGACGCAAGTACAGATAGTCAATAGGAGAGAAAGAAAACCTGAGATGACGAGAGCCGGAAGGGGGAGGAAATCCGTCGATCAAGCAGACAGGGCAGACAAGACAGCGAGAAAGAAAAGGTACGGAGAGAAAGAGACGAAAATAAGAGGACAGTGTACATGAGAAAGTGACAAATAAATCATAATGAATCACTAAATTAAAGACACGTAAAAGAACAGATGCAGATGTGTAAATCGAGACACATCACGCTCTTTTAGGATGGAGTTAGAAATGACGAATGGTTCAAAGAGGATAACGTATACACGGTAAATGAAAATACATTCAAGCTAGAAATCGTTATTCAGGACGGAAAAGACTACTCGATAATACGACGAAAATGTAGGACAGAAAACAGAACTACTTGCGTCGCTACTAGAGAATATAAAACCAACCACGCACACGGCTTTTAGGACACCCTAATCCGTGTCGCGGAGAGTTGGCTCGTCTCAAATATGTATGAAGCTTTCAGGTGCGCCTGACGAGGGGACAAAGGAGGGGGGGGGAATCCTACGAACAGGGTGTTCCAGGGCCCCCGCCGCGCCATCCACCCTCCCTCGGCACGGTCTCCTGCCGCGCTCACATCCACGTGCGTTCTTCCCCTCGCGATTGATTGATTGATTCGTGATTCCGGGCGCGCCAACTGCAAAGTTCATCAGTCCCGTAAGTGTAGTGAGTGTTTTCCGTCGGGATGTCTTTTCCTCGCTGAATGGCAAGATCCGGCGCCGTACTACCGTCGACTAGCGGGGTTTCCCCTCAAGCAGGTATCTCCCACCAGCGGGGCACCATCCCAGCCAGACAAGCTCTAAGCTGCCAACTGGCCTCCCGGCATGTACGATAGTGTAGTGCATGTTACTGTATGTGGTTTGTGTAAGGGGTGAGGGTAGGACGAGGAAGAGGAAGGAAAGATCGCGCGCGATCCGTGGCCCGTTTTGTTAGAGTACTGCCCCGGCATTCGCCTGGTGATCGGAGAAACCACGGAAAACTACCGATCAGAGCAGCCGGACGCTAGAACTCTCCTCCAGACAGAGACTGAATTCGACCTACCTGACAAGATAGTGTCGAAAATCCTGCCGCCGTCGGAACATCAGTTGATGCACTGAGCCATCTCTCCCTGTCTTCCCCACGCGTACTCACGGCCTCCTGCACGCCGGCGGAGGAGGCAGGCAGGCAGGAGGCCGTGGCGAAGGTGAGCGACGGAAAAGAGACGTCTTCAGTGAAGGGTTGGAGGAGCACGACGCCTATTTCATAAAAGGAACAAAGTTCCCCCTCTTTATATATATGCCAACTTTTCTCGCTTCTTTCGTGTTGAGAGGGAGGCGCGCGAGCGGGGGCGCGAGCGGAAGAGAGGCGGGTGGGGCGGGGCGGGGCGGGGCCGGGCGGGGCGGGGCGGGGCGGGGCTGTCGAAAGTTGAAACGCCACGCCTCAACAACTCGCAGGCAGCTCGCGCGAGGCGTCGACTTCGCTTGGGCGAGTGATTGCTCGGCTGTGAGGGCAGGAAGGACGAGGTGGGGACGGATGTGGGGCCGAGAGAAGTGAGAGAGGAAGGAAGGGAGGGAGGGAGAAGGAAAAGACAGAGAGAAAGAGAGGTCCGGGAATGTGCTGTGAAGATCGGAGGAAGAATTTTTTAACGAACTGCTAAAGAAAATGTATTTGTGTTTGTATTTAGCCATTATATGTCCCGTAAAGGACAATTGGCCTCGGCGCTGTTAGTTCTCAGGGTTCCCTGTCGGTCACCCAATCAGGAGTCCGCGACGTCTCAAATTTGTTTAACCTTCGAGACTTCAAGTATTTAACGAATTCGGCTAGCGACTCCGGTTTTGCAGATGTGGCCTTTCATTAGAACCATCCCAGCAATCGCGTGAGTGACCGAGGGAAACCACAAAAACCTCAGTCAGGTTGGCCAGCATTTGCCGACCGGTCTCCCGGCATCTGTGATAGTGTAGTGCATGTTAGTATAAGTGAGTAGAAGAAAGGAGTGAGGAGAAGAAAATTAGAGGAAGAAAAGTTCGCGCGCGGTCCGTGGCCCGTTTCTCAGGGTACTACTCCAGGATTCGGAGGGTGTTGATTGGAGTAATCTGTAAGTGTATGTGTGTGTGTGAAGCAGACCTGCACAACGTCTGCTCCCGCAGGCATTCTGCACTTGCGTGCCGATCGCCTGCCCGCGACAGTGCCGAAAGTGGAAGTAGTGGGGAGTAGGAAGATTTGCGGAGAGAGGAGAAATCTGACATAGCACGACGCGGCGCGTAGATTGAATACCTGGGCGTCTAATACAACGATCCATGCTGCAAAATTATACGCCTATTTGTTTAAATGGATTACATCTAGTATTGCAAGTTACAAGGGACATTATTCACTGTTTGTGTTCTGTGTACCGCTGTATATCCACCACTATATATATTTTCCTTTTCAAATTTAAAAAAATAACATGCTCATTGTAATTCTTAAGCAATATTTCAAAGCAGAAGCTTTTTTAAAAATTTTGTTATTTAATTCTAACAAAAAATTACAATTTAATAATTGATTGTTCACCAGAAATGTTATAATCTCCAAATAATAGCAAAATTATGAGGTCAATCTCTTTAATGAAGATTGACGTAAAAATAGAATATGTGGCAGTTCCAAGAAGGGTAATGTTTAATCGAACATATATTGGTGAACATTTGCCCCCATTATGTAGCTGAATAAAAGAGATCAACGAGCAAACCTCCGTGACAATATGTTATGGACAATCATGAGATTATCATGAGTATTGTTAAATAGAATGCAAAGATCTTAATATTTTTATACGATGTTGTAACGACCCTTGCCAAAGTTAGAGCAGAAAATAATCATGATATTTTCAAGAATAATGTTGTGCTTTAATAGAAGCTCTATTCAATTACACACAGTTAATCAAAAATATTTATTGATGTCATCATCAAAAACAATTCAGTGTCATGATTTTGTGTTTAGCAAAACACTAAATTTGTGATTGCATTGTAGCGAAGCACATTACATTATCAGCTCTACAAGAAAATATAATACTTGGTGTCCAAATCCAATATTATAAATCGTTGTAGTTTCGTATTTCGCACTGTCATATATCGACAACAAACATTTACAATATAATACAAAAGGCATTATTACTTGAAGTGTACGTGATCATTGTTCTCGCCGATTGCTCTTTAAATTTACGCGCTATCTTTCGAATTGCGCATTCTGATTGGTGGTCCCCACTCCTAAAGTGAGTCTTATCCCCACCCTTCATCGATTTTTGCATTTGCCCCCGAGCTGCTCGCGCGCAGCTCCTGACGTGAAAGTGCAAAATGCTGTGCAGGCCTGGTGTAAGGGAATAGGAGAGTCTAAGAAAGCGGAAGGAAAGATTGTCGCCCACTCCGTGGCCCATTTGTTAGGGTACTGCTCCGGTATTCTTCTCGTGTTGAACGGAAAACTACCAATCAGAGCAGCCGGCCGCTAGAATTCTCCCCCACGCAGCAGCCGAAGGGACGTCGCGGGGGGGGGTGCTCGGAGGGGCGGAATCCGGCGCCGCAGTAGCGCGCCCGGCGGACGGGGGAGAACTGCGGCTGAGGGTCGCTGCATCTCAAGTCGCCCTCCACCCCCCCTCCCTGCGCAAGCGGCCGCAGCCCGCATCTCGCGAGTTTGTTTGCGGTCGTCTTTGAGTCCGGCCGCTGCATGGAGTTTTGCTAAGAGCTGTTTGCCTTCCATTTGTGTGGGCTAGGGCTGCCGGCAGGCGGGCGAAGGAGACGGGGAGGATAAGGGACCGGATCGTGCCGGGGAGTACAAGTGGGGACGCGAGAGGAGGACGCCCAGAACTAGGAGAGGACTGAGGCGGACATGAAGAAAACGATGGGGGTAGAGAAGGATATGCAATGAGGTGAGATGACGGTGGACGAGGGATGTTTTGGAATGGGTGGGTGTGGCCAGGGGTGTAGGTTTGGGAAGTGTGCAGTGTGCGAGTGGTGGATGAAGGGGGGGGCGCTTTGGTGTAGAATGCAATTGCGGGTGGGGACGGCTGGAGTGGAGCGGAGTGGAGTGTGTTGGTTTGGGCTGGGTGAGTTGGAGGATGAGATGTAGGGTGTGTATAGTGCATTGTGAAGACAGGGTGCTGAGGGTAGGTGGATGGGGCGCAACGCGGCGGGATGAGCAGAGTTGCGCAGGGTGGAGAGGGTTGGTGCGGGGTGGGGAGAGAGCCGTGCAGAATGATGGGGTTGCTTCGGGGTGGTCTGTCCTCGTACAAGGAGGACGGGGTTGTGTGGTAAGCTGCCCGATGGTACGAGGTTGAGTGAGGTTGTATGGTGTGGTGTAGTATGGTGCTGTGTAATGCGGGATAGTGTGGTGTGTGGTGGAGTAGTTCGGGGTGGTGGGGATGTGGTGCAACATCGTACCGGGTTGGACGGTGTGGGTGCTGTGTGTAGCAGTAAGATGGGGTTTGTTTGGGGTGGTATGGAGTGTGGTAGAGTTATTCGGTGTGGTGCGGGTATGGCCAAAGTGGTGCAACATTGTACCGGTTTGGGCGGTTTGGCGCAGTGTGAGACTGTGTGATGCTGTATGAAGGGGGTGGTTCGGAGTGCTGTGGGAAGGGGTCGGAGAGGTTTGCGATAGTGCGGGGTGGCGGAGGTGCTGCAACGTCGTACGTGGTTGTGCGGGGTGGTGCCGTGTGGTGCTGCGTGATGCGGGCTGGAGCGGAATGGGGCGGAGGGGTTCGCGATAGTGCAGGGTGGCGGGGGTGCTGCAACATTAAACGGGGTAGTGTGGGGTGATGCGGAGAGCACAGGTGGGTACGGGGCCGCACTGAGGAGTGGAGTTGTGCGGGCGGTGCACAATTATGCGCTGTGAAGCGGGCTGCGGCGGAGCGGGGCGAAGGAGAAGGAGAAGGCGGGGTGCGGGTGGTGGGGGTGCAGGAGCGTCCTCCGCTCCGCTGGGATGACGGCCTGCCACCCGCACCCTCCACCCGACGCAACGCTCCGCCCGTAAAGGAGGGTCGTGCACCAGACAACAATGCGATGGCAGCTCGTCTTCAAAGGAGGGCTGCCCCCACACTAACTAAAATTTAATAAGCAAAGAAGCCGGGAGAGAAGAGTTGGCAGAAAGATCAAGTCAAGTGTTCACTGGTTAAATGTTTGGATATATATAATTAAGAATATGCACCTTTTATATTACATTTTCGTTAATATTTTGTATCTATTATGAATCACAGTAAATCTGAAAAGTTATGTCTTAAATATTTATTTTTTCACCTCTCTATTCTTCTTAGAACAGATGTGAAGTAAAACAAGTAAGGGAGATTGTTTTTAGAACTACCTTCTATATTGGATTTGCTTTTGAAAATTAGTTTTTGGTGTTTAGTTTTCCAAAATAATTCCTATTAAATATCAAGTACAAGGGATATTTCTTAATAAACGACATAAATGGAAAGCAAAAAGAGCAAACTTTAATACCTACTTTACAGAGTTCCTATAATTAATATTTGTTGTAGATAGCTATTAATAAAAGCTAGTAAAAGCTATTACTTTTAGAACGTGCAAAAGGTGGTAAAAGTTCAAGTTTAGAACTTGTGCTAAAAGAGACGTTCTTCAAGTGTTCAGATAAAAACTACAAAAAGCTGCAAAAGGGAACAAAATACTTTCGTCTGATCGCGTCAGCTAATATGGACCTTAATGTAACAGTGATTTGTATACTTGGATTAAAATACAATGAATTTCAATAAGGCTGTGTAGAAAATGTTACAACTAGAAAAATCTATTTTATTATGCTCGTCAAGATTGTGCCATTCCGCTTATGATCCTCGAGGAGCAACATTTCCTTCTCGTCAATAAAATGCTACTTTTACCACTCAAATAATAAGTAATAATTTGAACAACTTTCTATAAGTGCTTTACAAAATAAGTAAGGAAATTTGTGACACATTGTAGATCATTTTCATAGGATGCAGTTTTAACATTCATTTGAATTTTATGTTTTTCATATGTTATTTTCATATGTTATTATGTTCGTCATTTTTACTACGTTGCATCTCTCAGACGTTAGCTCTGAAATGCCGTCACACAGTATCGTAGGTCGTTGGGCAAGATGATATGAAAGGCAAATATGAATAACTCAATAAAATAATAATGAATCAATCTACTGGGAGTTGTATTATAATTGAAATTGTGTAAAACTTGCATATCATTGTCTTCAGAATTTTAAAGTGAAACATTGAATTGATAACTATTCTGTTAAGAAAACTGTCTACTTGGAAATGATGAAAATTCATGACTTTTTTCAATTTTTATTGGGTGGTATGTTTTGTTTCACTCTCTTTAAATGCTTCAAACAGTTTATTGCTACGTTTCTTAACCTTTGAGGACATTTTTAATTTTTGTGAACTGAAATGTCCAGATAAATTTTTAAACAATTTTTTCCCGAATAAATAGATCCTGACTTTACTTTCCACAGTACCTTTACCATTCTAGTTCTTTCTCTAGATACTTTAATTTTGATTAATTTAAAATACGAGTTATCAAAATATATCAATTTGTTGAAGAGTTGTGATGTTTGAAGTAAAACCCTACATTTGCCAGTTATAAATTAATTGAATAAAATATTATTTGATCTCCAAAAGCAATACGAAATTAAAAGTACAAAGAAAAAAGGCTCAAAATTGTAGATTTTTTCTCAGGGGACAGCTTAAAATAACAAAATATAAAAATCTCTAAGACATTATACTTGAATAATATTATAATTGTATATAAGAAATATATAAAATCTTAGTAATAATATGGGGTGGGATATTCATTGATAAAATAACCGTTTCTACACTGTGTTTGAAAATACCAATAAAAAGAATTTCCTCTGTTTAAGTGAAATCGAAGGATTTTTCCAGTTTTCTGCCTATATTGTTATTCATTGGAAACTACTCTCATGAAGTAAAGAAAACTCCAATTTGAGATGTTTCATAGATCTACATTTCATGTTTCTTTCACATAACCAACCAGCAGTTCACAGCAGTAGCCGTACGGTAATCTCTAAGAAATATACTTCTGTGAAGTTTTGCATACTCGAGAACAAAGCGAATACATCTTAACCGAGCAAGTATGACATCAGCTCTCTCCATAAGTAACCAAACTACACTTAGATATACCCATTATTTCCTTCCAAGTGTGAACATTAATTTTCGAGCTCCCAAAAATCACGCGCAATTGCTACATTCGGGGCGGCTACCAGCAAAGCGCCCAAAAGCTAACGGGGAAAGTTTGATCATAAAGCGCCCGAGTGAAGAGCGATTTAAAAAAGAATTCAAACCTATAAATTATTTAAATAAGACGACGCTGGGTGCAGAAATTCAGAATGCGAGGCACGGCTAGTCCGAGTCGTCGCGTTGAATGACCGAAAGCCAAAGGAAAATAGGAGGGGAATAAGAGCTCCCGAAATGATGGCAAAACTTCTTTAAAGAAAGTACATGAGGACTTGAGTGAGTGATCAGATGTGTGCAGGAGAGGAGCTCTGAGAATGTCAGAGCGTTGAAGCAACGGAAGGGAGACAAAGAATTAAAACGTACTAGAATAAGAAAATATAGACAAAGAGAACAAAGATAAGCGCAAAACATGACATAATTTGGATATAAACGTCGAATTCAAGCATATGACATGAGAATTATTGAATAGATGAAGCATAAATACAACACAAAGACGTTAGGAGAGGAGAAGATAATAGAAGAAAGTGAGAATAGAAGTGGAGCATTTTAATTAGAAGTTTAATAAGAGAGAAGATAAGAAAAGATCTAATTACTCAACAAAATCACAAAATATGGAATGGGGGAAAGTATGGATTGAGTGAAGTGATATGTTTATTTACGATATAGTATCGTGAAATAAATAATTGCACCATAGTCAAACATAAATTGTTACCTACAGATAGTACCTATCGAATAGAATAAGTCGATTTGATGTGAGTTGTTTCTTTCTGTTCTGATTGTGACATGTATTTTTGTAAAAGAGATAATAAAACACAAGTATCATAACAACGTAAGGTCGGTAATACAGTAAGAACAAACTGAAAGGCACAAGTATGTCTTGGGAAAACAAATGGGGGAAACGCCAGTATTTAGGGACGTTGTTATTTAATACATCAAAGTAGTAAATAGCAGAAAAGGAAAGTAAAAGGAAAGTAATGAGAAAGAACCGAGAATGCATTCCTAAGATGAAAACACACGCAAACCGAACAAGGCAGACATGAAGCACGCAAATGATCCGGACAATGAAGAGGCAGAGGGCCGGCAGGCAGCCCTGGGGAGCACTAGAGTCCCTAGATACAGAATAGCCTAATCACTGCCATTTAATATCCTCCACCTGATAGCCCCATCAGAGTTCCGAAGTTCAACAGAAACGGTAACAAATGGTGAAGTAATGGAGATTTTTAAGAATATTAATATTGATTTGAGATAGATTCATGGTTCTCAACACCAAAACTACCACACAGTTCCAATTTTCCTGACAACTGGATATAAAATGGCGGGATCGAAGGAACAATGGAATGCGCTACGCTCTGTATTAAGGGACTCTAGAAAGCACTGGAGGGCGAGCGCGGCGGCGAGGATGAAGCATCGGCGCGTCGTCCGGAGGGCGGAGTCTTATCGCGCTCGCCGGTCCGGCACGCGCGCGCACGCCCGCCCACGGGCACGCGCCCGCTCGCGCGCTTTCCCCGTCCTCCTCCCGCCGTGCGATCACGTCCTCGCTCGCGCAGTCCCCCCTACCGGTGAGAGAAGGGAATGAGATGGAAGATGCAGAGTGGCCCAGACAAGGCGGAAGAGAGTGAAGAACCGATGGAAGGACAGGAAACTAGTGGTGCAAAATCGGCACAAACTTTTTCGCTCCATGTTCACGCTATATTCGCGAAAAGTACTCAAATATTCGAATATTGTACATGACCTTATTTCAAAATCTACCTTAAGATTGCAGAATATCGATTTTGAAGAAAATTGGTTGAACGGTTTAGCCGCTAGTTCACAGACAGACAGACTGACAGACGTTTTACCGTCTATTGATATTTCGCTATCAAGGACTCACAACACATGGATTTTGTTTATACTACGTGATAGAGTGTATTTTTTCTAAATTTAGCAACAGGATTTATCCACTTTTTCGTCATCACGGCTGGGCAATAAGAGTTTTTCTGTCGAAAATTTGCCGTTTTTTCGCGCAGCATACATATCTTCTCCGTAGCGAGAAAGTTAAAATGAGAGATCGCGGCGGAGATCCGAAGCTGAACGGAGGAATCAATCAAGGGAATGAAAGATGAGAAGTGGCGGAGAGGTAAGGGGGACGAGAAACATCGTAGGATGAGATGGAGATGCGCAGCGGGACAAAGGCATCATGCAAGCGACTGGGAGAGACGTGATGTGGACGGGCAGATGCTGCAGTGGAAGGCAGATGATGCACTGGAGGAGAGATTTAACGGTTCGAGAAACATGGAAGTAACGGAGATGCAAAACGGCTGAGACGATATTGATGATTGGGGAGACGTGCAAGTGGGAACATCGCAGAGACGGGGATTCGGGGCGATGTGGGTCGAGAGGGCGGAATTTGCATGTGGGCGTGGGGGGATGGGCGATGGGCGTGGGGCGTGGAGCGCGGGGCGTCAGACGTAGAGCGTAGGGCGCGGCGCGAAGTTCAAAGGGCGTGAGGAATCGGGTGTGGAACGTGAGACTTGGGAGTGGGCGGTGAAGTTTTGGGGCGTGAGGCGGAGGAATGAGGCGTGGAGCGTGGGCGCGAGGCGTGAGACATGCAGCGAGGGGCCTGGGCGTGGGGCGTAGAGCGAGGGGCGCGAGGCGTGAGGCGCGAGGCGTGGGCATGGGGAGTGGGGCGTGGGGTTTGGGCTTGGGGCTTGGAACGTGAGACGTGGAACACGGGGCGTGGGTGCGGGGCGTGAGGCATGTGGCGTGGAGCCTGGTCGTAAGGCGTGGGAGGCAGGGCGTTGAGCGTGAGGTGTGTGACGTTGGGCATGGAGATCGGGGCATGGGACGACGGGGTGTGGGACGTGAGGCAGGGGCATGGAGCGTTGGGCATGGGCGAGCGGGGCGTTGAGCTGAGTCGTGGAGCCAGGGTCCGTGGGGTGCCGGGGCATTGAGCGTGGGACGTGGGGCATGTGACGCGTGGTGTGGAGCACTGGATTCCAAGAGAACAGAGCGTGCAGAGCGGGGTCGGCGAGTGGGAGTGGAGCTGTGCGATTCGTCACGCGGGCCTCGCCTAGTCGATGGCGACACATTTGCATAATTTCGGCGGAACCGGACCGACGCTCTGGCCGGAGCGAGGCGGGCGGGAGGGGAGGGGTGGGGCGGGGTGGGGCGAGGAGGAGCCCGGCCCAGCTCCAAACGATTCTCTGTGTCGCCGCCGGGGCCTGCGGGCGGGGCCCACGCACCGCTTACTCCGCTCCGGCGGCGCAGTGTTTTATTGCGCGGGCACTTTGTGTAGAAAGGGCGGATGACGAGGAGAATGGGAGAGAGATGGAATGCGGCAAATACGCAAAGGATTGGGTTATCCAATGAGGAACGGAGTTCGGGGCAGCCATTGAGGTACTGTTGGAATATGTGGGCGTTATTGGGCCAAATAATTCTCACAGTTTTTTAATATATTTATATGAAATAAAATATATATTCATATATTCACTGCCGTGATGTAATTCTTTCTAATAAAACTCATAGGTTCAGAGTATTTATGACAATGAAAAATTATGGATAATTATAATTTTTACTATTCCTACCTACAATGTTAATATGTTCCGTGTGTAACGTTTGGTGTTAAATTAACGAATATTTTCACCATAGTTGTTATTGATGACGAGAGAGATATACTGTTGTGTGAGTCAATGTTTTGTCAAAAACAATGTGGAATGCTAAATACAGAATAGTAAAATAAGAACTTGCAAGTCAGGGAATGTTGGAGTACATTGTAATAAACATTTTGAAAGAATCTCAGTAATGTTGTTTGAAAGTATTCTGAATGTTGTGTGTTGAACTGTGAACGTTACATGTGGAAGGGTCGTTTTTATAATTATTCTATTATTTTTTATGCATTAATTTCTGTGCATTAATCTATAAATTGCATTACAAGATTATTAGATACTCAAAATCAAGTCTGTACTGAAAATAAATTTGGTACCGTGACATAACAAATTCTCAACACAGCTATGAATTCATACTGCAAATAATGCTGTTTCTATAAGACGGGTGCTACCCGTAGACAATATTCAACGTTTCTCCCTTTTCCTCTTGAGAAATGTTATTCAAGTAAACAGTCAGAGCCAGACGCTCTGATGATTTACTCTCAAACTGGAGCAAGAGCTGATTTGCCACTAGAGATAGTTACACTTCTATGTATTCTCCGAAGTCCAAACCAAACTTTAGAACGTCAGGAGGACGGGTACTCAGGCCAAGTGGAGGTGCGCTGGGCGACGGCATTATTACCCTCCTTTTCAAGGGCCGGGGACGACGTGATAGTACGTAATAGCTGCCAACTTCTTATCCCTCCGTCCCATTGCCGAGCCGTCCCGCCACGGACAGCCCTGCACCATCCACCCACAGCCCACCCTGCTATGCCCTCCCAAACCACGGAACGTCCACCAGATCGACCAATTCTTTCTGGCCCTCCCTCCTGTCTATGACGCTCCCGTACAGTCCAACTCCATCCCGCCCATCCACACAACCTGTCTCCACCCAAAGATTTCGCCTTTAACAACCCCAACACGCCAATCCCATCAATTCAGCTCGGCCCAGACCCCATCTGGTCCGGGTCGGCGCCAATTCCTCCACTCCCAATGTATTTCAGTCCCTCCCAACCAGTCCAATTTGTTGTCCAATTCGATATGGCCTCAACCTGCCCATCCCACACAATTATTTCATTTTTCCATCTCTCCTCGACTAGGTCAACTCCACCCCATTCTCCTCGCCTTATCCCCCATTTGCTCTCTTCTTCCTCTAACCGGGCACGCCCCCACACTGTATCTCAGCATAAGTCTCTCGTCAGGCGCTCACGTGCGCGGGTATAAACGCATTTGACCTCCCCCCGCAGGTGAGGGTCTTGTTTGCGTAGATGGGCACGATATCTGGTGGAGAAATGCAGACGGCCACCCTGACCCTTAATTTCTCGGTGGCACTCACGTCATTTGCTTCAAGGTGAGGCAGTGAGTAGACGATTGTATGCTCTTGGTTGTTAGGTTCAATCCGGCAACATTTTCAACATGTATTTGGAATGGCGCGTTGATCTTTAGGCAGGATCGGGTGAAGGGGATTCTTCGGAATGCTCTGGAATCCACCTACAGAGGTCCGTCAGGACTCTGAGACTTACCGTCAGTTTGCCCAGGTTCCGGCGATACCCACGTCGCTAGACTAACTGTGTAGGCAGTGGTAAGACAGGATGGGGGCCCCGAGCTACCCGATCCTTAGTTCAGGTGGCCCCCAGTGGGCTCCTGGCTTCGTCGTGGCAATGGCGCAATACTCTGGGCACACAGGACTTGTTCCCGCCACATCTGAGTGGGGCATTCTATTGACTCCGGTACTAGCCCTGATGGCTTGTAGGTCTGAGCTGGCAGGGCGGCCCATTATCCAGGCATTGTATGGGGAGTTGCAATGAGGGCAAACTAGGCAGTGGCCGGATCCGTAGATATCAAACTGTCGGCGTACTTGTGCGCCGTCGGGGAGTTAGGGTAAGAGCGGGTCAGAGACCAAACCCGGGGACTTGTTCCCCCTGGTAGATCAACATTATGTGAGAGGTGGTAGCCCAAGCAGCGTGTCACGACGCCTCCTACACATCACAAACCCGTCATCTCTCCGTCAAAATTTTAACATGTATTTCGACGTTTACATATATCATCCCAATTATGATATGTGTGAATTACAAAATACATCCTAACGTTCTAGAGTCTTCGTTTCCTATTCCATTCATCTTCCTCTATCCCTTCCTTCCTCAGTCACTGTCTTTTCCCAACGCGTCCAACTCGACGCGATGTGTGTGTTGATTACGATTCCAGTTTAAGCAATTTCTATCCTTTTGTCAGTATTTTCCAATCATTCCTGGGAAAACGTAAACAGCAAATGAATGTTATCAAAGTGGAGAACATGTGTGGCATAATTTTCAAATGGATTAAGAATTGAGAAGCGCAACTGTTTGTCAATCTTGTGAGTAGCTACACGTGGACTATCCAATATTCGATATTTTATCTCATTGCGTGGAGGAGAGTTATATTTTAAACGCGGGTTTTGCGAATATCTTCCCACTGTCAGAACTTTTGAACCAACTAAAAAAAACTTTTTCACACGCAGTGATACAGCCTATAAAAAGTTTCCTAGATATCAATACGGCAATGTAATTTCGAAATGCACTTACTTAATTTAGAAACTAATCTAATTTATTGAAATGTTTTTGTTACGAACGAGAGAATTATAAATTACCCAATAACGTGTACTCTATTTATTAGGAAATGGGTACACAGAAATTTAGTATGGGTGCACTAAAGAAAATTAAATGCACCACTGTCTCCACAGTGCTTCGTTCGGAAATAAACAACTTGTAAAAGTTTCAGTGTGTTATTTCTTACTAAATTCAATATATTCACGATAACAGTAAGAATGATCATCAAAACGAGGCCAAATAAATTCCCCTTAAGCGAAATACACACCGAGAGAGCGTTAGACGGCATCGCGTGCAGCGCTACAACACAAGCATCAGGACGTGTGCGTTTACTGCGGGGTCGCAGTGTAAGGAGAACTGACAGGCGTGTTAACAGTTTGATTGATTAGTGATTCCGGGCGCGTCAACTGCTAAGATCAATTAACCCGTAAGTGTAGTGCAAGTTTTTATCGCGGAAAGTGGCGGTGGCGATCTTCCCCCGGTGGACGGCGAGATCCGGTGCCGAATTACATTGGCTTCCGGAGATTTTCCCCACCCAGCACCAGCAGGGCACCGCCTCAGCCGAAACAAGTAAGCACTCGAGTGGTCTCCCGACAAATGTATATTATAGTGCGTGTGAGCCTAAATGGGCTTAAGTAAGGGGTGAGGAGGGGAATTTATTGATCTACATCCCTCCTAATTGTATTTCGTATGTAAGACGTAAAAACCTACAGAACGAAATTGACTGCCTACTCCTTTATTGCGGTGAAGTGATCAGCTGAATAGAGGGGTGATTTCATCGCGCCACCCGTTTCACGGACTCCTGCTGGTGGTATCGACCTTGACATCACTGACCTATGTAGAACAATGTCTCACGCGGAGGGAGACCTCTGTAAACACAGTAAAGTCAAGGGAAACACAAAAAACAGGCATACAGTTAAGACAAATAACTTTTAAAGCACAGAATTATGGCACACGAGCGAACGAATTAAGAGGAGCACGATTATGGCACATTATAAAACTAGTCGTGCTTCAACAGCACATACTGCATTATTTCAATATTCGCAATTCTGGAAAATTCAGAGTGTCCAGCGAAACTGAAACCGAGCAATTCTTTTATGCATCGCTTCTTCTATCTGAGGAAAAAATCAAAGAAAAATCTGAAGCGATATTTTGGGGGGAGGGAATGTTATTTTTTAATTGCCTTTATTTTGTTACACGAAATATACTCATATTTTCGAAAAATTGAACCTGAACATATTTGAAGAAACATATTAATGGAACATATTTCTTAAGGAAAAAATCTCTATCTTTAATATTAGAGTGCTGGAAAGACGCATATAAAATTGCACTGTCGCATTTTTCAAAAAAATCTGGGATTTCAAGGAACACGATTCTTTCATCATTCTCTTAAGCGACCTTTACGTTTGATCAAAAGATTTGGTACCAATTTTAAGAAAATTTTGAGGATGTTTTGAGTCTTGATGAAAACCTCAAACAATAAAATATCCATTTGAAAATCCCAAAGACGCAAGCTAGTTGAGATTGATAGGGTAATATTAATTTTGGAGAAAATCGGCTGAACGGTTTAGGCGTTAACGGTTACCACAGACGGACGGAAAGAAGGAGACGGACAGAAGGAGACGGACAGAAGGAGACGGACAGAAGGAGACGGACAGAAGGAGACGGACAGAAGGAGACGGACAGAAGGAGACGGACAGAAGGAGACGGACAGAAGGAGACGGACAGAAGGAGACGGACAGAAGGAGACGGACAGAAGGAGACGGACAGAAGGAGACGGACAGAAGGAGACGGACAGAAGGAGACGGACAGAAGGAGACGGACAGAAGGAGACGGACAGAAGGAGACGGACAGAAGGAGACGGACAGAAGGAGACGGACAGAAGGAGACGGACAGAAGGAGACTGACAGAAGGAGACTGACAGAAGGAGACGGACAGAAGGAGACGGACAGAAGGAGACGGACACACAGACGGAAAGACGGGCAGACGAACTGAAGGACAAACGGACAGATAGTTTTGCCAACGTTCTACTTTTCGGTCTCAAGGACCAATAAAACTTGATTTTAGGGAATACCACTTGTAAGAGAAAGTAATTTACTATATATAGCAACAGGATTTATCCACTGTCTCGTTACCATGTCCTGGCAGTAAGAGTTCTCTGCCGATAATTCGCCGTTTGGCTGCGCACGATTACATAACTTTCTCTTCTTACGAAGTACCTTCGTAAAGTTGAGAAAGTTAAATATATTTTTGTTGTTGCGAAAACATCCTACAACTGGAACATTAGAGACAAACCTATTAAGCAGTACAGAGACCCAAAGCTCAAAAATCAAAAACATTTCTCCCGGAGAACCGCCCTTTTCTGTCCGCTCTCTACCTGCTGAAAGCCTGTTGCCTTCAACCACCGCGCCTCTCGGCACCAACCTCATCACGTGACCGGCGTATTGTCCTCCCACGCGCGTGAGTTAACGAACCGCGCGTCGCCCCGCAAGCACGTACCAGGCGCACGCATGATGCGCACCCGCGTCGCACGGGCGGCCCAGGTCCGCTCACGCAGCGCACGCAGATGTCACCGAGACGGCACGGGCCAACGACTGTTGCCTGCGCAGCGTTTGCGACTGGCAGGACTTACGGTACGAGTCGCCACGGTGGAAGTTGGTGTGACTTCCGAGGGGAGAACTGTAGAACTGTCCCGAATCTCATAGAACAGTGAGGAGGAAGCACAAACATGTCCCGCAATATAACATGTATGATACTTACGGGAATGTTGATCACAACCGTTTACGCAGCTGAAAACACGAAATAATCAATGAATTAGCAAAGGATGGCATCATTTCTGTGAATTCAGATAACCTGAATGTACCTTCACCGTGTATCTCACCATCCATGGAGGAACTCCACCACAACGACAATTCTCAGATTAATACATTCACTACACTAAAGGGGATAGTCACAATACCAGTTGACGTGACGGGAATTATCAATAAACCACTCGACCAAACCAAAATACGAGCAACGCGCACGAGCAACGTGCAGTCGAAACCGCCGGCCAGCACGTGGCGGAATGAGGGCGGTGCTGATCCCGCTCGGCTGCACCGCAGGTCTCCGCTTGCGGTCGTTCGCGCACGTCCAGCGCTGTACGGCCCCGTTTACTCGTTGCCTTCCCACGAACGATTGCGGAGTTTTAGCGGTCGCGCGCATGCGCAGGGCTGCGTCTGGAACCCCATGAACGCAACTGCGCAGGCGCCCGGAACGCTGATATCGTTCGTTGAACTCAAGCCACGGTGTAAGATATATAAGTGTGTTAACTAGCCGCCTTTGGGGCAAATTTTCTGAAGCCAGTTTGAGGATAGTTCCTCGCTTCTCCGTAGGGACGCACGATCGGACATCTTAAGCTGTGGCTATTACTGAGTTTTATAAAACATTTCCTACACATTTTAAAAATTGAAAATTATTCCAATGCGTTACACCATGTTTTACATGGTACGGGATGATATCTCGCATTCTTATAGTTCCTCCCCCCCGTTTCAGAGCAGCAGGGCAAAGTGTCGAGTTTAACAATAAGGTGGAGCAACGTGTGGATCGCCCGAGTAATGAAAATATTGCTCGAAACCATATTACAGGTTTTTGTTGTTGCCCCTGAAGCCTTGTTATTTGGACACCCCTGGCGTGTCTTGTTTCTCGATTGCCATACCGCTTCCTTCACATGTCGTTCCGCAATCACGACACAAATTTAGTTTTGAGACTTCATTGGAGATATGTCCGAATCATTACAATCACAACGCCAGTTTCACTAATTTAGTAGTCCTCGGATCAAGCACTTTGTCACCCCTTGGCGATTTTCCTTCGCTTGGAGGGGATTTTCTTTTATGAATGATACGTCAGTTCATCGCTCTGTCATAAGGATTGGGAAGCACGGACAGAACGTATTCAGAGGCATATTCGTTAAGGTACTTCTCTAAAATACGTCATAAATAAGGAATCGTTTCGAGTAAAGAAAAAGAAGAGAAAAATAACGAAATGAGCTGCCGGCTTTTCAAATGCAAATCCACATGAGAGCTTCAGTCCGACGGTTGAGCATGCAGAAACACGTTCCCCTCGACGGCCGAGGTTTAGTTTAAAACTTCATCTCGGAATACATCGGAATCACAATACACTAGAATCAAGGTGATACAAATTCTACGCACTATCTTACCATTGCATCTCCGGGAGGTATTTTGGTCTTTCAACGTATGATCAAGTTACTAATAAAATGACATTTAAAACGTAATAGTTTTCTCACTAGTACATTCCATCTCATAGAAGTGTACATGAAAAATACATATGCTTTCTTAATACATTTTATGTTTCATACTAATATTAGGTTTACATATTAGGTTATATCTCTTTAACCAAGTCAACAATTCTTGTTACGCCCCATTGTAGTTCACAGCATTTCAACATTATGTGCATTTAAACTCTAAAAGTAGGTTTTTTCTTCAATTCTTCAAGAATATTCTAGAAGGATTTAAAAGTAGTGTGCCTCCATTCTTGTTGAGAGTTATCGAATGAAGCATTTTTCACCGCTCTAGGTATCTTACCTCTCCGCAAAACCGCTTACTGTTCTCCTAGGAACGTCGCTTCGGTAATTCTTCAAAATTTTTTCGAAAGTTCCAGAAAAACTGGCCAGTCTAACAGCAGACTACGCTTAACTGTACCTCACTTGCTCCGAATGATGGGTCGCATGAGATTGATCCGTGTGAAATGGACAGGCACACGGAAACGCGAACTCACTCAAATTCAATTCAATTGTCTTACTTTCCGAGACCATCGGATCTGCTCTTCCGCCTGACCACGCAAATTCCGCTACGCTACTTTCACCTACTAGCAGAGAAAGGAAGTATCACTGGAGAAACGAAAGTGGTTCATTTTGAATTTTTCCTTCGGAGGCTTTTTTTAGTCTTGAGGATCTTTCACATGCAGTAACTCTAACATGAGAGAGCTGGTTTTACTTCCCCTCCGAAGGAAGGCATACGTAGGATTTTGAAGCTTAAGCTACTAAACTATACTCACTCAAGCTATCTGATCACGCTAGTACACAGGATTTTTATTCCCATCTGCTGGCCGTCTTTCACTGCCTCCGCCCTACACCACGGCCTCTGGCACTGCCCCCTTGTCCTCCCATACTCTACCTCTCCAACACCTACCCACTTCGGACCTAGTTCACTCCGTCATGCATCCTTTGGCCTCACCTTCAATCACTCTATAATGCTTCATTTATTCGTGGCGAGATTCAGGTCATCAGGCCCGCTCTATGGTTTGTTAACTTGAATTTAACTACGCTGCTTTCACCAACTACTGAAGAAAAAAAGTAACACTCGGGAGACGAAATAGGCAATTGAAAATTAGCACAGAATCTTCTTTTAGGCTTAAGATCTTTTTACATGCAGTAAATCTACAACATGGGACAGCAGGATTTACTTCCCTTTCGAAGGAAGGCGTACGAAGGAATTTTTCTCTTTACAAATCCAGGGCTTCGAACCTCCAAACTTATGTATAACAGCACCATTCGCTAACCGTTATACCACCGCTCCCGTCTCCCCTGATTCCATCATCGCCATTCCGACCACGCCCCCTCCCCGCTCCCGCCATCACCCCACCCCTTCACCACTCAGCTTCCTCGACCTGCACTCTCGCCCCCCCCCCACCGGCCCAACCTCCGGTTGCAGATGTCCGTGGACGCACGGCACGCGGCCGCCGCCGGCGCCACGCCGCCCTTTACGAGCGGCGCGCTCTCTCGTCGTAACGGCGAATTAGCCGCCGCCGCCGCCGCATAACTCGGCAGGCGCGCGTAATGCGGCCGCTGTTTACGGGGCTTCGTTCTCCTTCCCCCTCCGCTCCCCCCACCACACCTCACACACGGCACTGCGCCCTAGCGCTTCGAGACGCACTGCGATCCTTCGATGCGCATGCTGAGCCTCGCCTGTTTCCGGCCCTCGTCTTGGATTCAAGGGCGCATCTTGAAGCACGTCAGGTGTTCTCGCGTGTTGCTCCCCACTCATTTGCTTTTTCTATTCTACCTTCTTCCTCTTCCTCCTGCCTTCTCTTCCTCTTCCAATGCTCGTCTCAGTGTCACTTTTGCTCTTTTTTTTCCAGTTATCCTTCCTCCCGTTTTTTTCTAACATCTGTCTGGCACATAATGTCTTATTAGCATAGTATAGCTCAATGGTGTCAAGGTCTTCTACTGGTGGCAGTGGCACGAGTCGTGGCACCGTGGCATGGCACGAGCTACCCTGCACAACTAGCGTCGGGAAAGGGAACTATTACGATTAGTAGTAACTCCGCCGTTTTACAATAGGCATGACGTCTCTGGTGTCGGGGTAATGAACTGCGTGGAGGGGCGATTTCGTCGTGGCACCCGTGCCGCGGACTCTCGCTCGTAGTATCGGCCTTGACAACACTGCTATAGCTCGACATCTTAGAAAAAACCCTCATGGCGTCGCTTACCTCAGGAGTCAGTGGCGAAGCCATCCCCCACTGCTCCCGAGGGGGAGCTCAGTTGAACTTAAGGACCGTCTGGAACGATAACTTATTTGCTCTTGCAACATAGTTCTAACGCTTCAACACTCTAGAGTTCGAGACGTTTGTCAAGGCCAGGATGTCTTCTCCCCGCCCGCCCAGGCCGAGACGGCGGTGGCTCCTCAAAGCGGGGAAGTTGAGCTAAGATCTAAGAGCTAAGAGTCTAATAGAGGAAACCTTTCCCTCCACCACTTTTCGCGCATACGCAGTCCCGGACTTTTTTCTAAGTTGTCGAGCTATAGCTGAAATACTTCACATTGCCCGTGCATTTGTTAATTTTAGTCATCCATTAGATAAGAAAAGAATCAAATTCTGTCAATGGTGTATGCCAGGTCTCTCCTTCCTTGCCCAGCCCTGACTGAACGGCACCGTCGTTTCCCCGCCCCACCTTTCTCACCCTGATTCGTCCCACCCTCCCCCTTCTAACCCTGCTGTCTCCTCCCACTTTATCATATCTCTCCTGCTCGCCCTGGCTCTCTCAAATTTGCCATGTGCAACGTATTCTAAACGGAACCTCTCTATGGAGGAAGTCTAGTGTCACGCAGGACGCAGAAGCGTGAGGATTATGGCTTAGACAGACGCCTTCACGATGTCGCAAGCGGATGGAGGCTGGAAAGGCTCGGACTGCAGGTGTACAACATTCCAGAAGTATTTTGGGAACATTTTGGAACTGAAGGAACCAGAGCAGACAAATCAAGTGGCGGAACCGCGTCCCGGCGATCACGTAATGTTGGTTGCCGCGCGAACGCGAGTATGACGTCACGAGTCACGTTAGCTGAGAGTATAAAACTCTGAGCTCGAAGCGCGAGTGTGGGACCTTGAATAGAGTGGGATACCTCCTGGGGATGCACGAAGCTTACACCCAGGATGGTGCGTTCACTGAGCGATGCTCTTGGGGTAAAACTGCATGTCGGGAAGCCGAAGTGAAATATCAATTCCACTTGTGACAGTGATGACGTAGTGGTACACTGTGTACACAGGTCTTTTGATTGGTGTCGTGGGCCTGATTCAAGTAACTAATTGCAAGCAGCTGGAGATTGCTTGTCTGATCCGGGGACAGTCTACCAGAGCCTGCGTATAGATATTTTAATTTATTATTACTTATAAATATTATCTGATAATATATCTTTGAAAATAGTTGATCTCTTGTTTATGATTTTAGTGAAATTCCTCAGAATTCACATATGAACTGTTGAGAGAAAAAGTGGTGAAAGTCAAATTTTAGAAGATTTTATTTACTATATGCAGTGGTAGATGGTTTGAACATTTTTTCATCACGGGCTAAAATGGCGTGACTACGAACTTTAATATTTCTTAGCTAGAGAACAGTCCAATGCAGAAGTAGCCAAAAAGTTGCTCATACCGCTGCATGCAATTTGGTGTAAGTGACAGGTGGACGAAACAACAGCTTCCAGGGGCACCCAAGAAATAGCTTCTTGTTTATCTGTACCCATCACAGAAGAAGCCTCTCGAAAAAAACATTCGCTTTTAGTGATAAGTACGGAGGTCAAAATCGCAATTTAAAAATTGCTCTCACTTGGTAGATAATCGTGACAAAGCCGTATTTTTTCTTGTTTTTCTATCACATTACTATCTCAGACTAAAATTGTGTATCCTAATTATTTTAATAGAAGTCATAGTTTTCAGAAATTGTGTGCAAAACAGTTAATTAATTAATTAATAAGCAATGTTTCAGTCCCAGATATCTGCAGAAAGTTAAAAAATCTCCGTAGTACGTTCATAACACTTTATTATTGACAATCTGTTCATTCACGTGAACAATAATTAAATTTGTTGACCTACATAATTAACATTGAAGAAGATATGTATTAGTATCTCAGCATTAACACAGTTAATACATGTATAACACCACTTCAAAATCTGTAAGAAAAATTCCGTGGCTTGAATTTTTATAAAACGCATTATTTCTAAAATGTTTATGAAACATCTTAGACCTATTAATTCCTTCCATTTCAATAAAGGGGAACAGAACTATGGGTGCAAATTCATATGGCATGCAATACGACGAAAACTGAATAAAAATGCGATCGCCCAAGACACATAGCAAACCTCTTCATACTTGTGAAATTTAAAACGCATGGACACGAATGAAATGTAATTTTAAAAAAATGTTTTAAATTATTTTTAGTATCAAAACAAGTGACGAGTAAAATAGTTTATTAAATTATTTTTCATCAGGTTATGGTGCTTCACACAAGCAAAATACACTTCCAGAAAATGGCGCACAGAGCTCGCCCCGCCGATACTGCCGAAAACAGCCGAGAGTGAGCGGTAACGAAGTACTTCCGATCCTTGACACGAACCCGCATATATATTTCACAGGGTCGCTCACTGAGGCTGCAAAAGGAAGCCAGCGAAAACGTTCGATAAATAAACGTGTTTGTCCGGCTCTACTCCGACTCACAAACGGTACTTGTACAACTTCAGAAAATTCTGACCAACAAGCCTGGTTTCCATTGGGAGAGTGGGCGCTTGCTTTCATTCGCATCGTGAGCCGATACGTCGCTTCGCCAACTCGGCCACCCTATTGATTCAGCGACCTACTTTCCCTTTTCCTTTAATATCACATTTTTCTCTTTTCCAATAAGTCGTAATAGCCGTGCACCGCCCAATCTCCATCCCACCACTTGCCAATACCGGCGCTGGTGGGCGCCGCGGGCAGAAGGGGTGGGGCTGAGGTGGAAGAGCTGGGGTGGAGGGACTGAGGTGGATGGGCTGTAGTCGGGAGAGGCTGAGGTGGAGAGGTTGAAGGGAAAGGCTGAGGTGAAGAGACTGAGGAGGAGGGACTGAGATGGAGAGGTTAAGGAGGAGGGGCTGAGGTGGAGAGACGGAGGGGTTGAGGGGGGAGGTTGAGGGAGAGGCGCTCAGGCAGAGAGACTGAGGAGGGACTGAGGTGGATGGGCTGTGGTCGGGAGAGGCTGAGGTGGAGAGGTTGAAGGGAAAGGCTGAGGTGAAGAGACTGAGGAGGAGGGACTGCGATGGAGAGGTTAAGGAGGAGGGGCTGAGGTGTAGAGATGGAGGGGTTGAGGGTGGAGGTTGAAGGAGAGGCGCTCAGGCAGAGAGACTGAGGAGGGACTGAGGTGGATGGGCTGTGGTCGGGAGAGGCTGAGGTGGAGAGATTGATGGGAAAGGCTGAGGTGAAGAGACTGAGGAGGAGGGACTGAGATGGAGAGGTTAAGGAGGAGGGGCTGAGGTAGAGAGTCTGATGAGGAGGTGGGGAGGTTGAAGGAAAGTGGCTGAAGTGGAAAGAATGAGGAGGGACTGAAGTGGAGAGGTTAAGGAGAAGGGGCTGAGGTGGAGAGGTTAGGTTGAGGAGGAAGGTCTAAGGTGGAGAGGTTAGGTTGAGGAGGAGAGCTAAGGTGGAGAGATGGGGGGTTGAGGAGGGGAGGTTGAGGGAGAGGCGCTCAGGCAGAGAGACTGAGGAGGGGCTGAGGTGAAGACATTGAGGAAAGACTGAGAGAGAGAACGGGAACAAGTCCCTAGGGAAAGGGGAGGGCCGTCAGGGGAGAAGAAGCAGGAGGAGAATCAGAAGAGAAGAGTAGGGACGGGAATAATGAATGTAGTTAAAGATTACAAAAGAAGAAAGAGGAGAACTAGACAATAAAACAATAATGAAGACAAGGAAAGATATAGTTAGTTGTGCGATAGGAATATAAATTGTTAAGTCAGTCCATAGAGACTGAGACAGGAAAGTATAAAATGAGAAAAAAACGGCATTATTGAATGTGGGAGGAAGAGGCAGAAAAAGAGGAAGATCCGGTAAGATCAATATCGTTTAAAATAACAGAAGTTGACGACGCTAATACAGATATAGTAAAAGAAAGAAAGAAAGAAAGAAGAATAAAATTATCACTGTATTTTTTCTTTACAAAACTAAATAACCTAATGTTTCCCATAGTTTCAGAAATAGAGTTGCATAAACAATCACCATCACAACAGCTAATACTTCGAGACATAATGAAAGCAAAGATTTGCATTAAATACAGAATATAATACTTGGTCATCATCTGACCACACATTAGCAACTTAATACATGAGGCACTACTTGCAAATGCAAGAGAGGATTGGCGCTTCGGACATTGTGATATAAGTTTGCAATGACTCACAGCTGAGTTCTGCAAACACAATCACAATAGTTTATCCTCTTATATTTAGTTAGTCAAACACAACATTTATCACTTAAAGTTCAACGCCAATATCATGATAAATGATGCCTGATCCATGTTTCTCCTAATCACAGCAAAAACTAATAATCTCTTTTCGGGAGATGCATAGAAATTTAAATGCAACGTCTATCTCTCCTGCAAACTCTTTACAGAGTTCGCTCCATACGTTGTAGTTGCTCCCTCACAACACAATTCAATTGTTTTGTGTTGGAGGCAATCGACGCGCAATAACATAAAAGCAGATCGCAAACAAACATATGTAAATCGCTGTTGGTGTCGTATTGATGATTCGATAGTAGACCATTTCAACAGAAACAATACAAAAATAAACAAAAATGTTTAGGAAAAAACAAAACGCTCGGCCAGAGTCACGGTTATCTATCAGTGACAGAAATATTAGCGAAAAAGAAACTGTTATTTTATTAATGTTTCCTGCGTCTGGAATATCCATTTTTTGATAAGTGTATGAAATGTATTCCTTTAGTTGCCACAAGAGCAATTGTAATTCATATATCTCCTATAACAATTCCAATGATATTGAATAAAAAGTTAATGGCATATTCACCAGCTCATCAAAGAGCTAATTAGGTTATGTAATAGATGGCGGCTAGTCCATGATTGTTGCGCAGCTGCGACACCCTAGAAATCTCTATAATAAATTAAATTATCATTATCTTTATCTTCCTCAATTATCTTTCAAAACATCGGATGTTTGTTTAATCCTCAGAAAAAAACCACTGGTAATGTGTATCATTATTGCGGAGATCATCTTTGATTTTTCTATACAAGCTCGCTTTCT
The DNA here is from genome assembly GCA_031308135.1 of Acheta domesticus. Lineage (NCBI taxonomy): Eukaryota > Metazoa > Arthropoda > Insecta > Orthoptera > Gryllidae > Acheta > Acheta domesticus. The sequence continues at coordinate 24,569,530 of JAHLJT010003656.1, read as the reverse complement.
CGCCTACATCTAGAGCTGTTCGAGGGGGTGTGCTATGTGGCCTGAGCCTGTTTTGAACGAGAAGGCCCAAAGATGTTATGTAGAGCACGAGAGTTCGTGTTGAGCGCGTGCGCCAAAATGCTGGCCATGAAGTACTTGGAGGGTACGAGTTTCACGGCTTAGAGCAGTGTCCTTAGCAAAGCGTCACGAATATACAATCCCTTGAGTTTCTTGTTACAAAATATGAGCCGTTGAGAGCAAAAGTGGTATACTTGTAAGTCAGATTTTAGAAGATTTGAGTTGAATGTACTTGTAGATTCAACATTGTTCCACCATTGGGCTGAAATGGTGTGAGCCAAACTTCAATATTTCTTAGAGGCCAACACAATGCAGAAGTAGATAACAAGTTGCTTATACCACTGCATGCAATTGTGGTGTAATTCACAGGTGGCACGAAACAACAGCTTCCAGGGGCTCCCGAGAAATAACTTCTTGTTTCTCTGCACCCGTTACAGAAGAAGCTTTTTGAAACAAAAACTTTTAATCGCTTTTAGTGCACAGGTTAAAATCGCAACTTAAAAATTGCTCTGATTTGGTTGACATTCGAGACAGAAGTGACAATTCGTGAACGTCTACAGACGCATAGATATTTTAAAACTGAGTCTAAGTAATTTGTTTGTTTTTTAAATGAATTATCTTTGTGAATCGACATCAAAACTACATAGAAATAAAATAAAAATTGAGTTGATCCACAAAACCTGACAATCTTCAAGTTGTTCAAAAGTCACATATGATTATTGACACCGGAATATCCGATTGTCTTCGTAGGCCCTGATCGACGAAAGCGCAACTAAAACTTAAAACTGTGATGTTAGCGGGGATGTTAAAGGGGAGTAGAAATTATTTTTGAGTTACATTGCATCCTCACAAATAAATTTTACGAGTTGGATTCTGCTGGAAGAAGTGATCTACAAATCTTACGTCTTTTACCAAATTTTCATAATGAGTGCATAAAGCATAGAATAGTTTCAGAAAGTGTAAACTATCTAGATAAGTGAAACATATCATTTGACGTTTGAAGCAATATAATGTAAAGCTATGGATATATATCATACTCACTTAATCAGATGCCTCAAACAGAAAGTTTTGCCAGAGAGGAAGAAGATGCTTACCTGAAAGTGAAAAAATACATTTATGAGACATTCCTCGATATAATATTAATAAAATAATAGTAGTAATAAAATAATAAATAAAACAATTTAGTAGTAATAAGAGATATTGAGAGATAATCAACAAACATTAATTCACACAGTTATCGAATTACATAATGCAACGTCATTTGCTCAGCCTGTTATTGAAACCAAATTGATGGCTAAAACAGAAATCATTAGATTTGCAGCCTTTAACGGTCTGGACGGTTTAACTACCATCGAACAAAGTAATTCATTTGAAGACCTCGGGGCAATAACATGTTATGTCACTATACATAAGTTTTTAGAAAAGAGAAAGGACAGGTTTAGACATTGCATTCCACACATTGGGATAAAGAACATTTATTTATGAATTATACAGCCATCTTGATGCGAATCTTTAAAATAAAAATCGAACATCTAGATACAATTATGGGGCGTTGAAATAGATTAATATATCAATTTTATCTGAAATGTGATATAGCATGTTATTGTCCCAAGGTCTTCATTTTAAGTGTGTATCCGAGCGCAGAGATGGCAATGCTACAAGTCGTGTGACGGTGCAAACCATCTTCGGCAAGCCTGTCGGCCGAACGGCGCTGGTTTGCTGCAGGACCGCCCCGCCTGCCTCGGGGCGACGGGCGCGCGACGGGCGAAAACTTAATCAAGAAGTCAGGGCGCGCGGAGAAAAGTCAGGATCTCCCGCCCGCCCGCCCGCCCGTCCTCATCGGGCTCGCAGCCGCCGCTTTAATACACGTCGCGGCCAAGATGGAGCGCGGAGCGACTCGCGCTCAGAGACGGAAAGCACGCCCCCCGCGCCGCCCCCGCACCGCGCCACACCACCCCCGCGCCGCCCGCGCACCGCCCCCGCGCCGCCCCCTCGCCGCCCCCGCGCCGCCCCCGCGCCGCCCCCGCGCCGCCCCCGCGCCGCCCCCGCGCCGCCCCCGCGCCGCCCCCGCGCCGCCCCCGCGCCGCCCCCGCGCCGCACCGCCCCCGCACCGCCCCCGCGCCGCCCCCCACGCGCCGCCCCCCCGCGCCATCCCCCACGCCACCCCCGCGCCGAACTCGCGCCGAACCCGTGGCGACCCCGTCTCTTCCGCTCTCTGTCCTCATTCACATTTAATTGCAGATTCTCACATCTCTGAGCAGGTGAGGTAATATCGAGAAGCGCCGGACCAGCAAACATGTAATAGAATGTTCAAGAAAGTCTCATCCTGTAGGTTGCGGTATGAAAAACGTTTCTTTGAGGCCTTTGTAGTTTTAAGGCCATAGAACGCATCGTTTAGGAGTTATTTAACGATATGGATTCAAAATCCAGCCGAATGTGTTGCGGGTTGCATTTGACGTAAATATTTAGTTTTGTTCTACAGCGCCGTGTTGTGGAGTGACAACAGATTTAAGAGCACGTAAACCTTCTCGGTGAAAAAAGTATAAGTGCCAAATTTCATGGAGATTGGTCTCATAGTCTCGGAATTTAGCTCTAATACACCAACGTCCACTATTATATAAATAGATTTTTCGTATTGTGACGTCCCAAGGAATAGAAAACAAACCGAGTGCCTTGTTCGCTTCGCGCGCGGCGCTGCGGCCTTCGGCCCACCGCGCGCCGGGCGAGGTCAGGGGGCACTTTGCAGTATTGAGGGCGGGCGCCGTACCATTTGTCGCGTCGCGTCGTGTCGAGCTAACTAAAGCTTCCGGTCGCGGGACAGCGGAGGCGCTCGCAAGAAAGAAAGCGCTGCTCCGGAAGTGTCGAAGCCGCCATTTGGAACGGGTTCGCCTTTCGGAGATATAATCGCGATCAGAGTGCTGGGTTTCAAGCTACAAGAAACATTTTCACGCCGCGACTGTTTGAGAAATGGACGAAAAGAACTTCGTGAATAATGGTCATTTGTGTGACGATTATTTTAAATGACACATACGTGTATATTTAGCTTTTCGATGCCTACATGTAAAAGGCTACATGTTCAACAAGGGGACGACTCCGATGCACACCGCTTAAATTATGATTTTATTGACGCTTTTGATAAACAGGAAGAGGAATCCTTTCTATTTCCACCCTGCCTCGAAATATACTTGTACGGATTCTTCTCCCCGCTACGCCCTGCCCTCACTGTCTTGCTCCCACCTGAAAATATCCGGCTTTCCTCACTCACTTTCTTACTGAAAAAATATTGTAATTTTCTCTAATTGGGATTCATTCCCTCAAACTTGTGGACTTGTATATATTATACGCATTCTTTCAAGAAGATGAGACACTGTAAAACTGTATTTCTCATATTTTATCTTCTGGTGTATTTATAAAGAAACGATTGAACTTGATCTTTAACCTCTCACTGAGTCAATAGAAGTTTAAATATAATTCAATGCTTGAAATTGAATTGCAGTATGCATTTTTGGGGCCCTTGATAAATAGTGGCTGACGCAAAGGTATCATTAACTACTTCGACAATTATAACACCTCAACAAATTTGGGATCATAGTGGGACCAGGCTTGACAAAAGTTTTCCTATTATCTAAATAACTTCTTTTGTTCTATTTTCAACAACTCTGAAAAATGGCGTCGACACACTGTTCAATTCCTTCCAGTTTCCCATTAATCGTTTACTACAATTATACTTCTTGGCGAACTGTCATCACTTTAAATAATAATTTCTTCACGACCAAAAGATATGTTTTCACTCTCAACTATAATAAAACACTTCCTTACAAAGATGTATCCATTACAGTTTCATCATAACATGTAAATCATTGACAGTATGTTTCACTTTCGCTCGTGCAATTCGGAAGTATCGTAATAATCATGCTTAATTTACTACAACTAAACCAATAACTATTTCATGTAGAATACGAATGTACATTACATGTACTTCACTTAACCTACATGAATGATTTCCAGTTTCATAAAAATTAAACCTATAAAATTCTAACAAAAACTCATTAGTGGGCTTTTGAGGCCATCTTCGTAATGCGAGGGTTAAAGTACTGCATTATTCTATCCATTCACTGTAATGAAAAATGGTAATTTAAAAATAGTAATTTACAAGTAGGAGTTAGATAATGCATCTAATAATGTTTTTCAAAACGTTACACACAGTTCATGAATGAAAGTGCCACACAAACGTGAATGCTGCAGTTTGGTACTAGTAAATTGAAATGTTTTTATAGACGAAACAATGCAGTTTAGTTTCAAATCTGTTTACTACCGCCACTACGGTTTGGAGTAGCGTCAAACTGATCTCGAGCAGGCATATCCAAATTTTTAGATAAGTAAATCTGACGAGCATCTTTATAATTTCATTTGTTAAAGGAATACTCACCAAATGCAAAATTGTGTCCCCAGAGAATTTACATGCACTAGGAGGCCCATGACATATATCGTAGTTTACACTACTTGCCTCAACATCACTACTTGTCTCTATCTCGCACAATATGTTTTAGTACTTTAAAATTCTTGGTAATTAATTATAATTTTCCACGCTCAAAATAAACTTGCAATGAGAAAAAGGCTACGGGAAACCACTTCCCTACTTCAGACCTCATTAAGAGCAGTAAAACAAGTTAAAACAAGTCTCTACTGCATCGGATTGGCGGTAATTTGTCGTTGGCGTTCAAAATAAAATAATTAGAGACGTTTTTTTTTCCAACACTAGTAGTCGTTTTCTGACTTCAAAACAGCAGGAAACTGATGTTGAAGGCTAAGCCATCGAAAGCTATTCCAATCAAAAATACTGTTGGCAAAGACAACGCCTCTGATTACTTAATTGCACTGATTTATGTTGATAAGTTATACCACAGCTTCATCCGTTTAAAAATGCTCCTGAAGTGCATAATACGAAAAGGACGTGTAGCAAACGTTGCAACGCGAAGGGATAAGCTGTCCGAGGAGACAGAAGGTGGCTGTGGGCGCGGGCCCGCCAGCAGCGTCTGTCCTGAATAGCATTTCAATTTCGGGGCTGGAGGCGGGCGTGACGCCGGGAGCGGAGAGGAATCGGGCCCGCGGCCTCACAAAGCGACGTCCGCACATAAATCAGGCGCCGCGCAGAGCGCGCCGCCCCCACCTGCCCGGAAGCGGCGCCTATCACTCCGACACATGGCGGGGGAGGCGGGGAAGGCAGAGGCGGAGACGGTGGTGGATGTGGTGGTCGATGTGGCGGGGGACGCCGTGGAGGCGGTGAAGGCGGTTGTGGCAGTGGCAACGGTGGTTATGGCAGCGGCTGTGGCGGTGGCGTCGGTGGCGTCGGTGGCGGCTGTGGCGGCGGTGGCGGCGGTGGCGTTGGCGTTGGCGGTGGCGTTGGCGGTGGCGGTGGCGGTGGCGGTGGCGGTGGCGGTGGCGGTGGCGGTGGCGGTGGCGGTGGCGGTGGCGGTGGCGGTGGCGGTGGCGGTGGCGGTGGCGGTGGCGGTGGCGGTGGCGGTGGCGGTGGCGGCGGTGGCGGCGGTGGCGGCGGTGGCGGCGGTGGCGGCGGTGGCGGCGGTGGCGGCGGTGGCGGCGGTGGCGGCGGCGGAGGCGGAGGCGGTGGTGGCGGCGGTGGTGAAAAATGGCGGTTACGGTGATAAAGGAGGTGGCATTGCTGACGATTGTGGGGCCTGCAGGCGGTGATGACAGCGGCCTTGCGTTGGCGGCGGCGGAGGTTCCATGATTGATGATTCCGGGCGTGTCAACGGCTAAGTCCTGCAAGTGAAGTACACGTTTTTATCACGGGAGGGGCGGTGTCTTCCCCACCAAATGCCGAAATACGGCGACGACCTACCAGTCGACTTGCGGCTTTTCCATTACAAGGTATCTCCCACCAGAGGCCGGCCGGCTGCTCTGATCGGTAATTTTCCGTGATTTCTCCGATCAACACCAGTCGAATGCCGGAGCAGTACCCTAACAAACGGGCCACGGACCGCTCGCGATCTTTCCTTCCTCTTCCTCGTCCTATCCACTCCTCTTACACACACACTTACACTAACGTGCACTACACTACCACACATGCCGGGAGACCGGTAGGGAGCCTGTCCCGGCAGGGGCGGTGCCCCTCTGGTGGGAGATACCTGGTTGAGGGGAAAAACCCCGCTAGTCGACTTAGGTCGGCGCCAGATCTCGCTATCCAGCGGAGAAAAGATCACCGCCACCTCCCGAGAAAAACACGCACTACACTTACGGGACTAATGACCTAAGTAGTTGACGCGCCCGGAAACACGCATCAATCCATCAATCAATCAACCAGAGGGCATCGCCCCAGCCGAGAGAAGGTCTAAGCTTCCAACTTGACTCCCGGTATGTGTGGCACTGTAGTGAATGTAAGTGTGGGTATGAGTTACGGCTGAGGATAGAACGAGGAAAGGGAAGGAAAGATAGTGCGCGCTTCGATGCCCGTTTGTTAGGGTACTACTCCGGAATTCACCTGGTGCTCATCAAAGAAAGCATGAGAAACTACCGATGAGACCAGCCTTCCGCTATTATTCTCCTCGGCTAAATTCCATCTAGCTGTAGCTCGATCAGCTGTAGCTGCACCATCGGGACTCAAGCACTAGGATTCCCCGATCCTAGGCAATGCAGTGACATCACTGCTCGTCACAAGCACTGTAGTGACATCAGTTGACACCCTGAGTCACCTAGGCCTGTGTGGAGGTTGTAAAGGCGGTGTTGGTGGAGACTGTACTGGTGGCGGCGGTGGCTGTCGAGGTGGCAATGGCGGTGATGACAGCAACATAGGGAGAGTAAAAGCATTTATTACGGTAATGGATACTGAAAGAGCTATGATAATATCTGTGATGTTATGGAGGCTGGTAAACACTATGTCCGCGAGTATAAAGACAAATCATGTTTAGGTATGATGCGGTGAAGGATCGTATCGATGTATACGGAAATGGTCATGGTCAGTAACTCAGTGGTGACAATAATTGACTGTAAGGTAGGCATTGAAGGTAAGAGCAAACTTGCAGAGATACTTGGGTGAAGATGATCATGGCATAATGAAGTAACTACTTATGCTGTTGTAAAAGTGGGAGAACTCTACATCGCCGGTATTTGAGGAGAGAAGAAAGCAAGCTTAAGTCGGTGCCTATGAGGTGTGAATGATTTTTATAATTGAAATTAAAGCAATTGTGCTTTTATTAGCCAAGTGGCGAGTGTAAAATTATTCTGAAGTTAAGATAGCAAGGATAGAGCTTAACTAGTATTGACATTCTATACTACTTGATAAATACGTAGTAAAAAACAAAACAACAATTTCAAAGAAGAGAGCGAAAAATAACAAAAACCTTAGTATTGTTGTAGTGTAAAGAATAAAAAAATATTAAATTAATTGAAAATATTAACAAGGTAAAATATTTTGATGCCAAGAATACATGACTCCTAGGACAAATCTTCAATGCACACATATTCCAACTCATTTCTAATCTCGAAACCCAAATTTCAGATTATAAAAATATTTTATAATGCTTACAAAGAAAATCTTTACAAAATGTTTTTCTACAACATTATTGTTTTTAGTGAACAAATGAACATTAAAATAGTTTTTATTTACAAAATTCAAGTAAGTACCCTAAGGCATCATATTACAATGTGAAATGAATTATTTATCATCAGAGTTCATCAGCCCTCGTTTGAAAAGAAATCAAATATGTTACCAGTATTTTATCGACTTTGTAATAATTTCCATTGAATATAATTTTGGTGTAAATTTGACTACTCAAACAGTGACACATGATAGACTGACATTGATATAGTTAATAGAAGCACATAGATCACTTCAACACTTGTTTGAATTGTTTGTCAAAGAACGGTACAACATGTATGACGTATAGGGGAAGAAATACAAACTGTGGAAGTCTACTTGAGCTCTAAAACGCCTTTCTCACCTTTTAATCCTAAATAATTATTGGTGACTAAAAGTATTACTTACAAATCAAGGATTTAGTTGTTATGTAACATATATCAACCTGAAATAATAGATTTATGTATGCAATGGAATCTTAACTAGAAGTACATATTTATATACTGCGACCTCAGTACTGGAGTATCTAGGGTTTTTCAATGTATGTGTTTGGATATTGTCTTCAATTTGTTAAACACAATAAAATCTTAGCTGAACTCTTAAATACTACCTAGCACGTCTACCAAAACTGACCAAGTACTGCTTGCTGTGCAAGTTATCATTTGTGGGCAAAAATATGAAAAATTTGACCAAGTATTACAATACATCCACTATGTTTGTACTCTCAGGATTAACACCAAGGTAATAACTATTTGTTAACTCATTGTGCAAATATTGAGTCGCTAATGGCCTTAGTTGTCGATGCGCATATCAATAACCAAACAAAAAGGCACGGTTATTAACATTTGAAAATAGATTAGTTCGCTCTCGAGCATAAAATTGTTCTAATAATTCTAATACCGAACTCATCTCAGCTTCGTTAAGTTAGACTGTAGATAACCGAAGTGAATGAAAGCAATTAACCAACCGTTTCACGGGGTTTGCGGTCGATGGGACGATTTCCGAAGCAGCACACGCGGCCGTCGGGACAGGGACAGCGCGTGGGCGGAAGCGTGGATTGAATGGCCGCGGCGAGGGCGGCCGACGGGCGCTGTGGCGGGGCGGGCGCGTGGCGTCAAATCGCCCCCATTATCGCCCGGCGAGCGATTATGCCATTCACGCGGGGGGCGCGCACGCGGATGCGGCGGGGGCGGGGCGGGAGCGGTGCGGGGGCGGGGGCGGGGGCGGAGGCGCGTTGGGTCGTGCGCGGGTCGCTTACGCTGCCACCGCCACCTCCACCGTCGACGCCGCCGCCGCCGACGCTGCTGCTGCCCACCGCCGCCGCGGCTGGAACTGTCTCTGGCGCTTATCGATCCAGGTGCAAACGCAGCACATGTCGAGCTTCAGCACTGATTGTATGAGCGTCTTTGGGAACAGGAAACTAGTAGCCCTGAACGATTTCGCGACCTCAACTCTTCATAGGTCAGGTGCAAGGAAGGGTCGATGCATAGGCGGTTTAAGACGTGTTCAAGGCACTCGCTTGAAAAGGCCTTCAAGAATTATTGTGTACAATTTTATATTATTTTATAAATAGTAAAACATAAATGTGCATGTACATTTTTTTGAATTCAATCATTCAATTTATGATTTCAATATTTTGACAATATTAAAAAAATAAAAGAATTCTCATTGGCTAATCGACAACACACGCCGTGAAAATAAACTGTTCATTCAAGTTTTTACTTTCTTGAATACGTGTAATATATGTAGTATTGAGAAACTTATGTAATGCTGCGAAAAGTCGATTTCGATCTTTTAACGGAAATATATTTGGGGATCCCCAGTACTGTCGGTCTATGAGCAACACTAGCGTCCAAACTATTTACATGATTTTTGCCGAAATGAATATTCCTTGATCTGATGGGGGACCGACTGGATGCCGTGAGAATTTAAAAACGAAAAATTGTAAAAGCTGACTAGGATGACGAGGTAGCTATGAGAGTGTTCTGACTTTGCGCTTCGGTGGGAAGTGCGAGGGTTTGAGTAAAAAGATATTTTCTCAGAAACAGATCTACGTTTTTCAATTAAAATTTGCTTGAAGGATCAGAATTTACTCTTCTATAACGTTTTTAGAGTTTCATTTCAGTTCTACTATTAGGAAACCAAAAAGTTGACACAATGTGGCGAATATATTCTAGGGGCAGATATGTAGCTACTGGGAAGAGGGTGAAGGGTTAATCATAAATCTAGTCCAGACTAAAGAGTCTAGATAGTAATGAACAGTATTTTCCCTGATGTAAAACCCATAGTATTGAAATAATTGGAATTGACAAGTCAATTTCAGCCTACAGTGAAATGGTACTTTGCTCCAAGTAGTACGATAGGTGACAGTTAGAAAGTCCTAGTGAAAATAAAAATAAAACGAAATAATTGAACATATGATTAACCGCACATTGTTTAGTAATTTCAGGTTTTTATCATGGGATATGAGTTACTGTGATGGATCAAACTTGTTATCTTTTCTTTTCTGATCATTTTCTATTTCAATATTTTTACCGACCTTTCCTCCTTTCACATAATGTTAAGTTACATAAGAAAAATATCTATCTCATTTTAAAATGTGGAATTTAGTATCTTATAGCGTACCTGTAATTAGTAATAAACAGTTCACTAGTATTTTTCTACTTTAGTATATATTAATTACATTCTTTTTTACGACATAATATAATTTCAAGTCCTTCCTTGCTTCACTGACAATCTTCATACCTCCTTAGTTTTTTCTTTGTCAATCTTGAGGCGAGGGTTCATGTACCTGTGACAACTTACCTGAAGTACCAAGTAACCAAGACTCCATCAGTGGCCCACTAGCGAAATCATGGCCCCAGGAAAGTACCCTGCAGTCTCCGCCTCTATTCGAAATGTCCTCCTCACCTTTTCAGTAGCACTTCCTTGCGAACGCGCCTCTCCTTCACCAGCCAAGAGCATGCCTCAGACGCCCTCTTCCATTCTCCGCGTTTTCCACATTTTCGTCAATAGATTTCGTTGCGTATTTCTTTTATATATTACTTTCAAGGGGAAAAATTCATAAAATCATCACATTGCAATATAGGGCCCTTTTATTCCAAGAGTCAGTTGGATTTTATCTTGACAAGTAAACAACCACAATTTGCAGATAGAGGAGATTGGAATAACCTTCACTGACTACGCAGTTTTCGTGGACATAATACACTTTCTGCTTTCATCAATTATATACGTCTCCAAAGTGTTCGTCGTTTTCTTTTCCAAATTTCTACTTGTCATCCCTACCACTTTCATCAACGTTCTTTTTCTTTCGACCATCCTCCCCACCGTCCCTGCATATACCATTTCACCATCATTTTCGCTGTGTCTCCCACCTCTCTTTCACTGCCCTTTCCTCCACCGCCCCGTACCCTCTGCTCTTTCCCTTCCCATCTCCATTAATTCAGGGCTCACTGAGCGGGGGTGGCGACCCGGCGCGACAGTGGCGCAGTCCTGCTGCAGATACGCGAACCATCCGCGGGACGAGTAACTGGAGGACAGAGATGGGGACGAGGCGAGTACGAACGACCGGGAGAGAGAGGGAGCGAGAGGGAGAGAGAGAGGAAAAAAATGAGCGCTACGCTGCGCTATTAATTCCAGAGCTAAGTGCATGTAAAACATGTTTACAACATATTGAGAGAAGCCGGGGCCCCGAGAAGCCGTACTTTATGGGGACGCCAGATAAAACGAACGGCGCGGGCTACGGCGGGCCCACACCAGCCACACTAACTTATTTTTACGGCAAAGAAGCTTGTGTGCGAAAACGTTCCTCTTCCCCGGCTTATCCCCCAAATATGGTCTCCATGAAAAGAAACCCTCCCGTGGTGCAACTCCCTTCGCTCTCCATAGCCGCTCGTATTTCCGGGGCTCCCGGAATTTTACCCTCTAAAGATGTACGTAAGTTGCGTGGATGTTTGGAATTAATCTATCGTTGATAGAGTCTGTTAAAAGGGAATTTGGAATTCATCTGCCAAAGTTATTAAATGACCGTCAGCCTTTCGTGATAGGGCGGATATGTGTATGAACCTTATTTGATCTAGAAGTACTTTCTATATTATCGTTGTGTGAAATATCGGGCTAGAATTACGCTGAATGTTTCTGGAGGTAATACTAGGCTTCTGACTAGGAATGCTTTTTGTTGAAAAATGTTAAAATAAATATGATATTTCTTTAATCAAAGTGTTTGAAGCACAATAAAAATTATCAATATCCAATTTGTTGTTGTAACATTTTAGAGTGGGACATTTTTGTAAGAAAAAGTTACTCCAGCAGGTTTTCCATTATGGCAATAAATAGTTACTTCGCTATTCTTACTTCAGAAGTATACATTCCCCCTGAAATAGTTTTTTGAATATTTTTTTATTTTGTCATATATTATTTGTCACCGTTACTTTACATGCAGTTTCAACACTCGAAGCGATAATATAGACTCAGAAGGTCATTGTGTTGTTTGCATCCCAATTTCATCGATTCACAAGTTTAAATGTTTCTTAATTTGTGTACAAAAATGCTGTCCTTTTTTGATAATACTTTGAACTAATTTTAGCACTTCGGCTCGCTATATGCGAGTAGCGCAATTTTCCGAACATCGTTATAGAAGAAGAGATCACCAAGAAACTGTGATGCTGTAAAGAAAACTTTTTCAAATATCATAAAAATATCATAAAGGTTTAATCATTTATATATCGAAAAATGTTATAAGAAACATTAATTTATCTAATTGAGACATTGACGGTGGTCATTTTTTTACGGCAAAATGTCTCGCCCTGTGTATTGCATCCAAGCTTCCAACAGCGAAAAATATAATGAATGTGAAACTATAATTTCAACAGTATGTAAATTATAACAGTATCTAAAAGAATAAATTATTAAACAATTTTCCAAAAGCAAACTAGAAAGTTTATTTCCATTTTTCATTGCAGTTACACATTCAAAATTACTCTAAATACTCTAGCCAACTCACATTAATGACACAAGAATACTTCACGAGTTATTTCGTGACAGGTAATGATGGAAATAAATTTATTTGCTTGTCCCCAAATAATTCTATTTTGTCACATTATGTGTGAAACAATGGAAATATTCGGCAACTTACGACACGCGAAAGGAATAATCCGATGGAGTCTTTACTGGAACAATTTCGTTGTTCTTTAGAACTCCATCCCGCGTGTCCTCAGCCTCGGCAAAACTAGCACGCGCATGATTTCTTCTGTTTGTAGATATGGTGCGACTCCTTCCCTACTACACTAATAATAAAATCTCCGCGTTGAACCCTGTCCAAAACTTAAAGCACAAGTAACGGGATCTCCGCCCGTCTGGCATATAATCGAAAATTGACTGCACGGCGCGGATTTAACGGAACGGTAAAACTGCTACGTTATAGCGCCGAACATCCAGCCAGAAAGGCGACTCTGCTCGTAGTTCTCTTGCAAATGTGTTTTTATTCCTCTACTTCTTTTCGCAGACTTGGAAAAGAACACACATTTAAACTATTGATCGTAGACGCTTCCGAGTGGAGCTGTTTATTACTCCGATTTCGTCCATAAATTCAGTCACCGCTCGGTAAATCGACTTTTAAAATGGCGTCGCCGCGTAGCGCATAACGCAGGTGCTTCCGGTGGGACCTCACGAGGACGGATGCGGAGGGCGAGGGGAGGGGGGAGATTGGGGGCGGGGCGTCGTTGAGGGGAGTGGCTTCGAGTCCGCGAGCGGGGCCGAACGCAGCGAGAAGGCGGGGGCCGGCGCACAGGAAAATTGAGGAAGGCAGTGCGCAGGAGGTCGGATGCGAGGATGGAAAGGAAAACGGAGATGAGAGTAGGAGGAGATATGAGGGAGGCATCGAGGATGAGGGCTGAATGAGCGGTGATGATGCGGGGGACAGATCGATTGTTGGTGATTCCGGGCGCGTCAACTACTGAGGTCATTAGTCCCGTTCGTGAAGTGCATGATTTTTCATTGGGAGGTGGCTGTGATCTTCCCCCCGCTGGATGGCGAGATCCGGCGTCTGCCTACTGTCGAGTAGCGGAGTTTTCCCCAACAAGCTATCTCCCATCAGCGGGGCACCGCCACGGCTGTGACACGCTTTCAGCCCCCCACTGGTCTCCCGAAGTGTGATAGTGTAGTGCATGTGAGTGTGTGTGTGTGTAAGGGGTGAGTATAGGCCAAGGAAGAGGAAGGAAAGATTGCGCGCGGTCCGTGGGTCGTTTCTTAGGGTACTGCTCCGGCATTTGCCTTGTGTTGAGCGGAGAAACCACGGAAAACTACGATGAGAGCAGCTTGCCCCTAAACTCCTCTTCCAGACTAACTGAAAAGCTAGTGGCGAGAGGCAGGATGAGAGTGAAAGCAGAAACGAGGTTCGGAGGGAGCACGGACAGAGCGGGAGCGGGAACGCGGATGGAAGCAGGCGAATGAAAGAGGAGGCGGAGAGGGCGATAGTGGCGTTTAAAGAACAGGACCGGCTCTAAGATAGGGAGCAATGAATGAACAAACGGAGCGGCAAACGGCTGAATGGGGAGCGGCGCAGGGGCGGGGCGGTGGGTGTGAGCCAAAGACGCATGGCCGCGGGCGACGGGCGCGCGCTCGCCGCGACGCGCAGCGCCGGCCATTAGGGGCCGCGTGGCGCTAAAGCGCATTGAAAAACTATTAGAGTGCCCGCCCCGGCCCACTGCCCGCTCCACCCCGCGCATTCCGAAGGGCTCGCCGCGCCCCGCCACAAGCATCCGCCTCACTCTTCCCTTTCTCCGCCCCCGCTCCCACCACTCCCACTGCAACGTTCCACTACTGCAATTTTCTACTGCAACGTTTCACTGCTGCCACTAGTTTTCTACTGTAATGTTGCTCTGCTGTCACCAATTTTCTATTGCAACGTTCCACTGCTGTCATCAATTTTCTACGGCAACGTTCCACTGCTGCCACCAATTTTCTACTGTAACGTTTCACCACTACTACACGTTTTCTATTGTAACGTTCCACTGATGCCACCAATTTTCTACTGTAACCTTCCACTGCTGCCAATAACTTTTTACTGTAACGTTCCACCGCTACTACCAATTTTCTAATGTAGTAATGTTTCAGTAAATTCCTTTTTTTATAATACTTATTAACAATGTCTTGTAGATTTTCCTTTCAAATCTTTATTATAATGTAATTTAGTATGTTAGCATGTCACAATTTTCATTTATTTCATTGTATTAGCGTTCATTATAAGAACGTTGAATTACGATCAATTCTCTGTCTACATTCATGCTATCTTAATGCTTCCCAAGTGAAGAACATCATCCGTTAATTGTTTACGTAACGTTAATAAATATAGGAAGAATATACGAAACGTTACATCACCTCTGCATCGAGACGCCACCCCCGCCGCGACCCCACCACCTGCTGCACCTCCCGAACTCCACCACTGCTCCGCTTCATCTGCCACCATTCACACCGCCATCTGTCCCTCCTCCCATCCCTACTCAGCCCAAAATCCCTTTCCCACTCCCAGATCCCGCTCCGCTTCCACCTCGCTCCGGCCACAAAACCCGCCCAGACCCCGCCTCCCCTCAGCTAGCTATCACCACACACCCACATAAGTCCCCGCTTCGACCGGCTACTTGACTTCCTCAACCCCACCCCTTCCCCATCCATCCCCCACTCCTTTGCCGCGCCCCCGCCTCTGACACTATGTCGTTCCCGGTCCCGCTCAATCGCCGCCCTTTGTCGCTCTCAAACTCCGTTCCCTTCCCCGCCTGTCCGCCACCCAGCCTGTGGGCTCAAGGCCTCTCCACAATAGCCCGCGAACGGGAACGGCAACGCGAACGGGAGCGGCAACGCGAACGCGAGGACGTGAATGGAAACGCGAGGTCTGTGTGCTTCACATTAAACGCAACGGGAAAAGTAATAGCACTATGAACTTGCAGCATCAAAAAGAGATCTTCAAGAAACAGTGGCCGAAACCAAAGGACTTCTAGCTACGCTACTCTGTTCACTGTTTGCTTTGTGATCTATCGGTTGTTTGCGTGCGCTGTTATAAATAATTAACACTTTAACGAACGAATATTAATTAGAAAAAATTCATAAGAATGAAAAATGTAAAAACTATTACGAATTTACGGAAAATACAGCTAACCAAAATTCTATCAATAAATAAACAACTCCAATGTACTTAAACGAAAAATACAAATTTATTTTGTGGAAAATATTAATTCTAAGTATTAATATGAAATAGAAAACGAATTATACTGAAATCACTAAAAAGAACTAAAACAATTCAACAACAACCAACCAAACCTGCCTCAAATCCTAACCTTGCCAATTCACGGTCTAACTTTAATATTGTCCTACACTCTCAATTCCGCTCCAGACCAGCTTCGCGCACAGGCTAGCAGCTCGGTGTTTGCTCGCAAGTTTTAAGTTTGCAAGTGCAGATCGCAAGTTTTAAGTTTTTTAAGTGGTGTATACATTTATTTATTAATTTATTTTATTAGTGGTTAGAAGTCCTTTACGTACTGACGTCACAGAAGCCCATATGTGATGATATAATTCAAGAAATTGGTAATGACGACCATGTAATGGAGGTGAATTGTAACGGAGAAATCGTGTATCGACAGCCAGGGGGAAACATGCTAAGAGTCAGCTTTGTCCACAGATTCCAAATGTGTTGGTCGGAAATCAAACCCGAGACTTCGCGGAGGAAAGCAAATGCTCTAACCATTAGGACACAAGCTCCTCCTCATTTCTTACGTTTCAAAACGGGATGCGGCTATAAAAGGGTTAACGACTTAAAGTGGATATGTTAGAGGAGCAAGTGGGAAGGTCATTGATTGCATTTCCATACGCCGGCCAGGACGCGAGGGGAGTTATGGGCAGGGAATGAATTACGCATGCGCGGTTTTAGGTGTTGCTCGACACCTACGTTGAAGTGGGATGCGCCGGAAATTCTGAGAAAAGAAGAAAAAAGTATGAGTATGTCTTCCCTCAGGGCGAGAGGTCACGAGAGTAACACGAGGCGTTGCTCTTTGCGGCAGTGGCGCATTCTAACGGTGGGTCGTGCAGGCAGTCACAAATCTGTGGCGGTTGGATGCTCTTCTTTTTTTGGAGCTGCTTCGTTGTGTTTTACGGGTGGGGTGAGGAAAGAGATACAGGATAACGCATCGCTTGTGGAGGGTCGTGCTAAAAGATGGGCTTGGTAAAAATGTCTAGCCGCGGAATCGTTGCGGCTTTGTAGCAAAAAAAGGCAGACTATTGGATACTGGCTCGTACTCAAATCGATCTCCGAAAAAAAAATGGAGCAACGAAGTAGGTCCAATTTCGAAGAAAATGCAGTACCAACCCGCGAAAATCAAATTAAAATTAACTTTCCCTCAGCTGTTCCAAGAATAATAAATGTTAGTGTAGTAGAAATAGAGCAAGTTTGTAGCGTACTAATGAGTACATCATTAATACCTCTCAGCAGTTATATAGAATGCTGTACAAATATAAATTGTAGCAGAAAAAAACACAAAAAGAAATCTAGCAGGAAAAGCACCATATCCCTCGATGAAAAACATATACTACACTTACTGGAATAATGACCCTAGCCGTTGACACGCCCAGGATTATCAATCAATTCAAGGCGTTGCTTCGAGCCACACGTCGTCGTCGTTGTCGGACTAAGGGCTTTAGCAACAAGTTTTTTTTAATTCTGGGCCTCAAGAAAATGTGCGCAGATAATCTCTTCCCCCATACGTCATAAACAGTTTTTACTGTTTTTTGACCAAATAAATAAATAAAAAGTGAAATCGGGTCGCCGAGGCTGAAGGGCGGAGGAGATGAGGAAGTGCCCCAAGGGGTAAAAAGCCTTTTTAAAAATAATGTATTTATCCTTGTTCAATAATACATTATCGTTTAAGGAGTGGAAGTAACTACAATAACACTTAAAGTGTATGAGGGATAATTTACCGAAGTAACATCAGAACATTCTTCTATAACATAATACGTAAGCATAATTATGGATTGAATCAGTAGGAAATAGCAGTACATTTCAAAATAATAATAATTTTACAATAAATAAATATTGTTCTTTTTAAGAAGAAAATATGAGATAATTATGGAGGTTTTAATAAGTCCTTAGCAAAACGTAAACGAATATGGAAAAGGTTTAGCTGATTTGCCCAGGTTAAAAATAGAGTGAGCAGGACAAGCAGAGAGACTGTAGATGAATTTAGTGGAGAGAAGATTAATCCAGGTTTTCAAAGGAACGATGCTTAGTTCTCCTATAATTTGATTATTTCGAATAAGCCAAGGGGCTTTTAAAATATTTCTTAAGTACCTATTTTGTATGACCTCTAGATTTTGAAAAATATATTTTGCAGTGCCAGTCCTCGTAGAGCAGGTGTAAGTTAAAGAAGGGAGAATTATATATTTAAATATTGATAAAGCTGATTCTGTAAAGAACTTGGAGCTTTGTTAAGAAATTGATATAATTTTGAAATTTTATGTTAATTTTCTAAGCAATGGTAGATATACATGTTTTTCAAGTTAATTTGGTGTAAAATTGCTGAGAAATGATCTGAGAGGAGAGGGAGCCGAATGAAGCCTTAGCTGGTTACCGACATTAAAAGCCTAATGATGATCTATATTTGGTTTACTCTTTGTACTGCAGGATCCACCTGCGTAGGGATACAGACGGTTAGAACTCCAATCTATATTAGCCTTCTGGCTTTTGTTTTCCCACTTGCATATGTATACTTCATGGTATATACATGAAGCAAATGTATATGTCTATGAAACGATAAATAAACGTACGTAGCAGAAACAACCCCGAACGGAAAATTGGGTGATTTTTTTTGCTGATAGAAATCTCATTTCTTCTAAACATTAGTCACTCACCATGAAACGAAACATTTTATACGAACACATTCTAATAGGACCACCACCAAAATAACGCCGTTGAAGGAAAACTCAGTACTAACAAGCTCATTCCATTCCCACAAACACAACCCGCAGACCTTGATATATTAAAATACACAATTTTTAAAGATCATTTTTCACATTCGCGTTCATGGCAAGTCTTGAAACACTTGCGAACATTTCTCGCTGCAAGCTTCCGTAAAACACGAGCGATGGCTTCAGTACACCGTCACTCTCTTGCTTCGCAGAAGGAAAAGAAAACTTCGCTCAAAAACACAGGAGTTCCAACTCGCGTGAGTTGCTCTTAAGATACCGACCAAGAGAGGGGGAGAGAGAGAGACTCGCGGCGTCCGCGTGTTTTTGACGCCGTTTCAGTCGAGCGGAAGCAAAAATCTTTCGCTCGTTCCCTACGGGGTGGAGGAGAACGAGGCGGGGCTTTCCGACAGACGGTTCGGCTCAAAGACGCCTACGCTTTAAATGCTTTCATGTTTCTGCGTTTATGCTTAAGGGCGGTTTTTATGGATGTTTGTATTGAAAGAGAAGTCGGGTGACTCCTCAGGCGAAAGCAAACATTTGACTACCGAGGATCGGAAGGATAGTGTTACTGGCTGAGCTGAGGACGTAGTTTGCGAGAGGAACTCGCGTTGGATGGTAGATATGTCTTGGTGGAGAGCGATGCGAATCGTAATGAAAATAGCCATGCAATCTCTGGGAAGGTAGAAAGGAAATGTGAGATAATGGTGGAAGCTGTATATACAGTATGCTTCAATAACAAGAGCCAGAATTAAGAATACAGGTCACTTCAAGTAATTTCATCACAATTTTCTGTAATCGTCCAAGAATTATATAACACCATCCTTACACATTCTTGAATTAGTATAATTTTCGGCTTTCACTAGAGTCGGATGATGCAACTACATGGATTAAAATTGAAGAGAAAATCGATGCGCCGCTCACTGAGAAAACTTTCGATACCCTTGACTGGAGCTTTGATGATATCAAGAGAAAAATCTTCCCTGGCGATGACCCTGGAGAAACGGCAAAAGTGATGAGTTCAACGCCGACTGCGCGATACTCAGGTTTCATCAAGGCTCGCATTATCGGTCGCCTAAAGTGTCAAATGCTGTACCTTAGATATACATAATTGGGCAGCACGAAAATTAAGCATGTTAATGCGAACAACGCATTATACCCTCGGGCAATGTTTCATTAGCCTCTGATTCATCATTTTACTGATTTAATATTGCTTTTGTATTTTCAAAACAATTGCTATATCCAAATTACCAGTACTTTTTTCAGGAATGGTGCCATCGTAGATAAGAAGACCTACCTAGCGGTTCTGAAGACAATTTTGAATCATTTTCTAGTCGCCATCAAATCTAATGAATTATTTCCCTTCTTTCTTGCGAACATTTACTTTTTGGATCCCAAAACAGTTTTTTAAAAGAGTCACGGGCCGACAATGGCTGATCCAGGAGGGCACACAATAACTCCCAAAACACCTAGCGAAAAAACATTTGTTACTTTTTTATTTGACTATTTCACTCATGTCTGTGCGCGTCGTAAGTAGCCAATGGTAAGCAAAGATATATTCAAATTAAACCAATCCCAGATGTTTATCGCCATCAGTTCGTTTACCTTTTTTATCGCTGTAAAACCTTTGTTTACCTTTTTAAGATAACGATAGCAATTGTTTTACCACCAAAATAGCTTGTGTGCATCAATATAATGTGTCGTTCTGGTTATGTTTGAAACTCTAAAATAGAATATAATATTAAAAATTCAGTGCCGAAAAACAGCGAAAGGAATAAAGAAAGCGTATGGAAGCAATTTCAAGAATTTTGTGAAGAAAGAAAATACAAATGGACAGCACAAACTACAAATGAGGAATTTACACATATTTTAGGTAATTAAAATACGAAGATTAGATGGTGAAGAGTACAAAGAATATGCTGTCAAAACAATGTGGAACGTTATATCAAACATTATTCAGGAAAATACTTTAATGAGTGCACACATGTGTTCAATCCATTCGAAATCGACGAATTCCGTTGCTAATTCATCTTGTACATCTTCCATTTCAAATACTTCCACGGAAGGCCAAGACTTGGAAAACAACTTCCTACAACTTTAATGATTGTGCTTGTAATAAATGTTCTTTTAAGTAGCCTTGTTATTATTGTTTTTGGAAAGTTTTATTACCATAAAATTGAAACATATTTGAAATAATTTTCTGCATTAAATTTATTCAAATGTTACTTATTTTAAGTTATTCCAGGAGGCAGTGATAAGTCGGAGCTCCTCGCTACGCGAGTCGTGAATTTACCGGCTAGCACAGCACTTCTCGTGATATTACTTATGACAAAATTTATTTAAATATCTTTGTTAGAATAACTGATTATTTAAAACATAATATTGTATAGCATCATATATACACTGCACAAATAAACTATATAATAACAAATATGTATAATATTTAACAAAAATCGATCATGCCCCCCCCAAATGATACGCTGGATTCAACCACTTTGGGTCGCGAATGATAATTCCTCTACCATTCTATCCACATTCCCATTCTTAAAGGCACGTGTTGGGTTGATCCCCTAAAAGGTCAAAAGAAAATGTAGCGGTATTGTGAGTCTGCAAAACACACGCTCTAATTAAACCATAACAAAAAAAAAATTACAGAAAGGTGTTCTTCAAAACCCTTGTTCGTTAATTAGTTTAATCAATAAATTGAGTTAAAAAATGTGACCATAATAATGGCATCGATTTCTCGTGAAAAGCGATACTCAACACGATCTTCGATTCACAAAAAAAGTTAATAAATACTTCATTACAGAGAATGCTTCATTGATATGTAATAATATTTCTAAATATTACGTTGTAAAGAAATAAAACAATTCTTTGATATTAAATTCTTTTGATTGCGATGAAATAAAAACAAAGGTCGCCATAACCACGCACAGGAATACTGTATGACTCGAAAATAATTTGGATCATTTTATATGGAGTGCAACCTTGCAAAACATAAATTTAAAAGATAACTTGGGAAATATAAAACTAAACGAAATTGAGAAATAGATAAATCATCAAAGGGTTTTTAGTTGAAAATCCTGTGCACAGTAAATACCCACAGAACAAAGAGTCCATCATCTAGGAAGGGAAAGGTGCGGTTTCCCCCAGAGTTGATACATAAAACTAGACGTAAACTAGACATCTACCTGAAACCACATTATCTATTCTAAAACACTCGGAAGGCACACACAGCGAATTGGCAAAGTAAATTTTAAAAACGTGGTATTATATTTTCATTATTTTCTCCATTTTGTGTTTCATTATTACCTGTAATTATACTTTTTTCTTATTCCTTTGCTTTCTTTTCTTTCGTAACATTCTGAAGACACAAAATATATTATATGTACACATATTTCTTCTAATATTAACTACAAAAACATTTACATTAAACAAAACTATTCTTATTACATAACTATTATTTTGGCTAGCTCAGTTTTTAATTATATTTTCAACAATACTGACTACATCGGGTTTGCTACTCTTATAGGGCTTTCGCCTTCCTTTCGCGCAGCATTACATAGCTTTCCCTATACTACGTGCATTACTCTGTATATACGAATGTTTACGGGAAAGTAAAAAGACAGCTATGAGAGTAGGAGAAGAAACGAAAAGAGAAGGAGACAGAAGAGTGGGAAAATGGAGTAGAAGAGAAAGATTTAGGCCAGAACGAGAGGAGATGTGGAAAAGGAAAGAGACTTAATTCGAGTAGAGAGAGAAGCCAAAATGGGTCGGCGTAAGTGACCGGAGGGGGAGTGTTTAGGCGGGCAGCGATTCGAGATAAAGGCTAGGACGAATGGGTATGATCGTAGAAGATGAGTGAAAATGACGATATTAAACCGACAAAGTGGAAGAGGTATACACATATGAAGACGAGGAGAGAGAGAGGTAGATTTGACAGAAAGGGAAGCGAATAAGGACAAGAGAAGCGTGGAGTGACGGAATGAGTACGTAATCATTCTGGGCACGTTTACTACTTCGGCTATGAGTCCCGTGAGTGAAGTGCATGTTAGACCCGGGGATGTGGCCATGTTTCTATTCGCTGGAATGTGCAATTCGGCGTCGTCCAGCACGCGCTTTCCCCAGGTATCTGCCCACGCATCGCTCCAGCCGTTTGGACTTCTAAGCTCCGGGTCGACCTTACGACATGAGTGGCAGTTTGCGGTTGAAGCGAGAACAAGGAAGAGGAAGGAATGATCGCACGAGGTCAGTGACCCTTTTGTTAGAGTACTGACCCGGCATTCGGCTGATATGAATGGGGGAAGGTACATAAAATACCGATCAGAGTAGCTGTCCACTAGAATTTTCTCCAGACAGCGGCTCAAATTCGACCCAGATACCTTATCAAAAATAATGCCACCGTCGAAGCCTAAAACCTCAGACGCTTCAGAGGCAACGAATAATGTCACTTAGCTACCTCAGTCGGGAGACAAGCGAGGAACACGAAGGGCCAGATTGATTGATTAGTGATTCCGGGTAAGTCAACCGCTAATAATCTTAATTACTGCAAGGGTAAAGCATGTTTTTTAAAGTGGGAAGGGGTAATGATCTTCTCCCACTCGTTGCTGATATACAAAGCCGCCCATCGTCGGCTTGCGAAGTTTTCCTCAATCAGATATCTACCACCATCGGGTCACCGCCCCAGCCGGGACAAGCTCGAATCTCCCGACTGGTCTCCCGGCACGTGAAATAGAGTAGTGCATGCAAGTCTAAGTGCGCACGTCGTGGCCCGTTGGTTAGGGTACTGCTCCGGCATTCGCCTGGTGTCGATCGGAGGGGCACCCGGAGAGACGAGGGAGAAGGCGGAGGAGAGAGGCAGGTAGGCGGACGTGGAAACAAGCAGCGAGGGTCGGGGAAGCGAAGGGGAGCGAGTGGGCGTGAATCGATCAGTCGGCGCGGCGCGGAACCGCCTCCTGTAGGCGAGGCACGTCCGCGGCGCAGCGAGTGGGGGCGGCGCGCCCGGTTTTATGAACACCTGCGCAGCGCGGAGCGGGGCGGGGCGGGGCGGGGAGCGACGCCGCTCCGGCGCTCCATATCGCGTTTAATACGGTGATTCTAAGCGCACCCACGACCGCTCCCATTAGAATTTTCCTGGCATCGGAAATTACAGCCGAACAACTTTTCATCATTCGTGCATACTGATTGGACTCATTTTCCCCTCACCCATGAAATATATTTATGTTCTCTGCCGTTTATTTTCGTCGAATTGCGCCATGAAAAATATATAAATAGAAGTCGGTGTCCTTAGGTCAAAATACCTACAGTTCTTCTTCAAAAAATGAAAGAAGCAGTTTTTAAAATACTGAGACATTTGGAGTCTGATGTCCGGTGGACTGATTAATTAGGATAGAAAATAGTACATTTCAGATGTAAAACACAAAATCATTAATACAGAGTGTGGTATTCATTCAAAATTATACTTGAATAGATACTACTAAATATTTTCAAAGTGTAATACAAAAATCAGTGAATTTGCATTGATATCAAATAATTGAAAAGTATGAACTCCAAGTTATTCACTTGAACTTCCTTCTCGTGTCCACATCATAATCCAGTCGTAAAATCATCGAGTCACACACTGACTTAACCATTCTACTGTAAAAGTGCCAAACGTATCGCTTCGTTCTAGGGCCGTCTTCCGCAACAGCGTATCACCCTAACGTCCCCTCTACATCCTCACTCACTCGGCGCCCCCCTCCCCCCGCGCGATTGAGGCTGGCGATATCGCGCTTCCTCGCACAGACTGGTTTTTGAATTGGAACAGCGGCGGGTACCGCAGCATAATATTGGTTTTGCCTTATTTGTGTTGGGCAGAGGCCGTAGCCACAGCCCCCACGCCTCCGCCCCCACGTCTCCGCCTCCATCAACCCCGCCCCCACGCCTCCGCCTCCGTCGTCACCACCCCCACGCCTCCGCTTCCGCCGTCACCGCTCCCACGCCTCCACCCCCGTCGCCACCGGCCCCACGCCTTCGCCTCCGTCGCCACCGCCCACACGCCTCCGCTTCCGCCGTCACCACTCCCACGCCTCCATTTCCATTACCACCGGCCCCACGCCTCCACCTCCGTCTTCATCGCCCCCACGCCTCAACCTCCGCCGCCCCCGCCCCCACGCCTCCGCCTTCGTCGACCCCACCCCCACGCCTCCACCTCCGTCGTCACCGCTCTCACGCTTCCGCCTCCGTCGTCACCACTCCCATGCCTCCGTCTCCGTCGTCACCGCCCCCAAACAGCCTCCTTTGCCACCGCCTCCCCCTCCGTCGTCACCGCACCTATGCCTCCGTCCCCGTCGCCATCGCCCCCACGCCTCCACCTCCGTCGTCTCCGCCCTCACGCCTCCGCCGTCGCCGCGGCGCCGCGCTGCCTTTGCGGCCGGATGAGGGCGCCGCGTATGAATACCAACGCTGTTTTTATTATTAGGTTACCCCGCCTTCGTTTATCTGGACGGAGACGGCCGCGCTGCGCCGAAGGAGCCGGCGCGCAGTGGCGCGAAGGGAGGTTCTGAGCGGGGAACCTGCGATGAGAAATCGATTGTGGTTCCAAAAATAGTCAATTCTCCGCTTGTTTGTTTACTTAATTTTCTGCATGCCAGTCGTGTCTTTCTGTGAGTTAAATGTATGTCGTTTCATTTGTTTTATTTCTTGAGAAAATCTAGCAGCTTAAGTGGCTCAATGATGTCACTGCAGTGCATCCTACATGGAGGTCCTAGGATTCGTGTTCTGACGCGCTAGGATATTAGACACTAGCTATAAAGCTAGGTCGAATTCAGGCACTGTCTAGAAGAGAATTATACCGCTCCGCTGCTCTGATCGGTAGATTTCCGTGTTTTTTCGTGTGAACATCGGGTGAATGTCGGAGCAGTACCCTTCAAACGAGTCACGGACCCCGCGCGGTCTCTCCTTCCTCTTCCTTGATGTATCCTCTCCTCTTACACACACGCTAATATGCACTACACTGCAGGGAGACCATTCGAGAGCTTAGAGCTTGTATTGACACGGGCTGTGTCCCGCTGGTGGGAGATATATTTGGGGAGAACTTCACTAGCCAACGTGTATGCCGGCGCCGGATCTCGACATCCACGCTATCACAAAATATGTTATTACAGAATATAAAGATTTTCTTGTGTCTTCTAGAAGCAATGTCTCTGGCAAACACTTGCCGATGCAGCTAAGGCACGGGATGGCAATGTCATCAAACATACAAAGAATTTTTACCCGGTTTCTTTCCCTGTTTTGTAGAACCATGAAAACGAAGCCCGGCTGACAAAATTTCTCGGCGGGACGCGAACTTCAATCGAAGATTTCCGAATCATTGATGAGGTCGTCATAAAACCAACCGAAGGTTTTTTACCGGCGCAAGTTGCTTGCATCTAGGTAATCTGTGCTTTCAGTAACCGAAAAAAACAGTACATTTTATAGATTTTATTGAACCGAAAATAAGGTATCTACAGCAACACGCAAGAAACTTTTTCAGTGGTAACCGATTAAAATCTTTCTGAGTTTTCCGCGATTTTAGCATAGTTGAAAATCTACAAAATATCTTTTCCATAAAGTAGCAGTTACATGTGTATATCTTGAGTGGTTTTTAACTTGCAGGATTTTCAAACATTACATTTCAAACAATTGTTTATATCCGTTTAAAATGTCAGTACTTTTGAAATGAATCAACTGATTTTATTACAATCTTCAACTGAATGTGAAACATTACGGTTAATGTTTCACATCCCTCCTTTGTCTAAAAACGTTTATTAAATTCTCGTTCGAAGAAATGTAACCAAATTTAATCTTTGTTAATGAAAAGCGTAACTTTTATTTAAGTTCATGAAAAAGCTTTTTAAATAAATAAATATATAAAAACAACTTTAGCTTTCCTCGTGTCTCCATATAAATTAGTTGTAACACACGACGTACCAAACTTTCCCTCATCTTAGTGTTTTAGAATTCATAATTATTGTAATGAATAATAAACTTTCTGATCGTGTCAACCCTTCACTCTACCGGAAAGCTGACTGAATATGTTGCTTCCCGCGGAAGCAATTTTTCAGAAATTTTGCAAAACTAAATCTTACTTGTGTATTGTGTACCCAGTTTAAGGTCAGAATTTTCTTATCTGACGAAATTATGCGCCAAACTTCTATCCAAATATCTCATGCCTTCGACTGGTCTCCCGACATGCGTAGTAGTGTTATGCATGCAAGAATAATTGTGTGCGTGAGTAAGAGACAATGATGATGGAGGGAAGATGGTGCGTGTTCCGTGACCAGTATTTTAGGGTACAGTTCCAGCATTCGCCTGATATTGAAAAAAAGCACTGAAAGCTACCGATTAGAGTATCTGACCAATAGAATTGTCGGGAGCCGACTGATAGAATTGAATAGAAGGGAAGATGGCGCTCGGTCGATGGCCCGTTTTTTAGGGTACAGTTCGAGCATTTGCCTAGTATTGAAAAAAACATTGAAAGCTATCGATTAGAGTATCCGACCGATGGAATTCACCTAGATGAAGATGTTGAATTCGTCCGAAATATCTTGTTACAAGTAAAAAAGACGCCACCACTTGTACTTCAGAACCTGCCGGTACACGAGGATGTAGTTACAACTGTATTGAGCGCCTTCGATGAAGGTTAGTTAGTTAATGCCTTATTTTATGTGGCAAGACTCGGGCCATCAGCCCCGCTCTTCCGTCTGACACGCAAATTTCGCTACGCTCCTTTCACGTATCGGAGAAGGAAGGTATTAGCTCGGGCGACGAAGTACGCGATTTGAATTAACTCAGAGGCTTCTTTTAGGCTTGAGGATCTTTTAAATGTAGTAAATCTACTAAAGAGAGAAAGAAGGTGCCGTCTCGGGCGAGGAAACAACCGCCCGACTTAAGCTCAGAGGCTTCTTTTAGGTTTGAGATTATTTTACGTGCAGTAAATCTTCTACGTGGGACAGCCGAATTTACTTCTCCTCCCAAGGAAGGCGAACGAAGGATTTTTTCACCCATGGCGACGATAGTGTTTGAACCCGCAAACTTGGGTACAACAGCCCGATACGCCGACTGTTATACCACCCAACCCGCACGGTAGGTGCATGGAAAAATCTTTTGCCCACCCGAAATCGAAATTGGGGCTGTGTGCAACCCTGAGCGCTTTTCGTGCAGTCGTTCTTCCCTTTTCTTTCTTTCGAGCTGCCGGCCCACCCGCCCGACCGGGGATTCGGAGATGGTCTCGGCGGTGCTTCGAAGGGCGCGGTAAGAGGCGAGATGGCGCCTCGAACGGCTCGCGTGCGGCAGCTGTTTGCGTGCGTAATGGCGTCCGTGGCAAAAACAGAAGCAGCGCGGCGTCCGTCGTCGAGCCGAGCCGCAGCGCACCGCCATTTGCCGCGGAAAGGAGAAGCAGCGTGTGGGGGATTCCCACAAGTTTGCGTAAAACATCCGCGGTATGGCGCGCTGCTTTCAAAGGGGTTGGGTTGCTGTCGCACAAAGCAATGTGAGTCGGACTTCGGTTTCCCGGAGGTAACATTTTGTAGTTCGACGAAGGTGCACGGTGTGAGAGATAAAAGGCTTCGTACCGTGAACCGTTTTTCGCATCCCCGATTTTTTTAACAGCATCGACTCCACTGGTAAACAAAATAAATATACAAAGTAGACAAAAATGATTTTCGCCAGTACCACACAAAAGTAAATGAAATATAGTCTAAAATGAATAACGTGAATCAATGTGCAAGTTCATCCACTGAATCTATTGAAAAGTAAACAAATTAGCTTCTACATTCATTATGAAAGCAAAAATATTGTAAAAAAAGTTCTAAAATTTATATATGCTTTAATGACTAAGTTGGCTGATGCTTAATTTTCAAATTAAATTTTTTGTAGAATGTTTTCATATACTACAGCGAAACGTAAAGGAAAAAAATAGCAGTAATACATTTTCAGAGAATTAGAATAAAATAGATCATAATTACTCGATTGTAAATTTAAAATTAAATTGTAATGCAGCTAAAGAAACAGAATATTAGCTTATACAGTATTGAGATGATCCATGTCACGTCAACGATAGTTAATTTCTTAATTTATAAAACGAATACAAAATACGACAGTAAGTACGGCTAGTTAGAAGAAATGAGAGGAAATGTGACATTTCATGCCTTACATTGATTTAATTCCAATATAAAATCCCATTACAATCCCATTACAAATTTAATTCTAAATAATACTTAATAATTTAATATCAATAGTATTAAATATATATTTATATTTAGTATCAATATAAAATCCCATTACATCCCATTACAAATTTAATTCTAAATAATACTTAATAATTTAATATCAATAGTATTAAATATATATTTATATTTAGTATCAATATAAAATCCCATTACATCCCATTACAAATTTAATTCTAAATAATACTTAATAATTTAATATCAATAGTATTAAATATATATTTATATTTAGTATCAATATAAAATCCCATTACATCCCATTACAAATTTAATTCTAAATAATACTTAATAATTTAATATTATTACAAAGAGTGTTAGTGTTATGCAATAGTAAGCAATGGTGACGGCTTAGTAGCGAAGAGCTATTGGAACAATGAGAACAAAAAATGATCAGAGAGGAAAGTCTTATTGAGGACAGAAAACTAATAGATGGTTGAGAGTTGTGAGCAAGTACAGATGTGTGTTGAGGAATGGAAATTATTCCACTGATCGTATAAATCACGGTAGATCCTAACGTTGCTGACCGTAGAAACGATCAATTCGTGTAATTCAAATCAAGTTTAATTTAGGAACTATGTTTGCCAGAGTGATAAGTATTGAACCTGATATTAGTCGGTGATGGTAGAAGGTGAACATTAATTTGTGATGTGTAAGAAAAATAATATTTGATGTGGCAACCGAAGATAGAAGTGTTCGAGTATTCAAGGCCACAGCAGCCAAGCATGCTGGAAGGAACTCAGAGAGAAAAGTAATACGTATTTAAGAAATTAAAAACAAATTTCATATTAAATGTACAATAAAAAGATGGTTATAGGATGTTAAGATTATTAGTAAATCAAATGATTAAAGAGATTAAAAATGGCCATGCCAAAAAGATTCTAAATTTGAAAATGGAACGAATACGTGTGTGTGTGTGTGTGTGTGTGTGTGTGTGTGTGTGAGTGTGTGTGTGTGTGTGTGTGTGAGTGAGTGAGTGTGTGTGTGTGTGTGTGTGTGTGCGTGTGGGAATAATAAAATTTGTAAATATGGGTATGAATGTAAAAATTGAGATGTTTATTTAATTTTGGAATTGGACGCAGACGTGAGGGAGAGGAGAAGTGAGGCAGAGATGGAGGCAGACGTGGGGTAGAAGAGAAGTGAGACAGCAGAGAAGTGAGGCAGCAGAGATATGAAGCAGATATGGAGGCATACGTGAGGGAGGCGAGAGGTGAGACACAGGAGAAGTGAGGCAGAGATTGAGGCAGACATGAGGTAGAAGAGAAGTGAGACAGAAGTGAGGCAGAAGAGAAGTGAGACAGAAGAGAAGTGAGGCAGCAGAGAAATGAAGCAGATGTGGAGGCACACGTGAGGAAGGCGAGAGGTGAGACACAGGAGAAGTGAGGCAGAGATTGAGGCAGAAGAGAAGTGAGGCAAATATGGAGGCACACATGAAGGAAAGGAGAAGTGAGACACACATGGAGGCACACGTGAGGGAAAGGAGAAGTGAGACACACAGGAGAAGTGAGGAAGAGATGGAGCCAGACGTGAGGTAGCGGAAGGGAGTGAGACCACATGGTAAGTGAAGAATCTCCCAGGATGATGACGCGCTCATAGAGCTCCGCCGTCGCCCATGGGGGAACGCCTGGTCCACGGAGTGATGAGATAAGAGGCCGCCATCTCTGAAGCTCGATCCTTAAGCATCTCCTTCACCTAATAGATAACTTCCCCCCGTTTCTCTCTCTCTCTTTAATTAGTAATAAAAAGGTGCGTTAAATTCGAACATGATCTCTTCTTTGAGTAAGCTGCCCTCCCTCTTCCCTTCAACCTTTCCATGTTACTAATTCACCACAGTACTCCAAGTGATGCGCCGTCTTAGGAATATGCTGAAGGTAGTCAGCTCCAAGGGGGCACGTCACACTAGAATATATATATTCCTGCGGTTGAATTTTCAGTAAATAAATTTATAAAATTGTATGATACTGGAAATGTTACAAATTACGAAATTTTGTCTTTACATTACTTCATGCATGCCCAAATATAACGTAAACATTTTGCAGAAACTGTGAAAACTACAGCTACTAGGTTGTCCGGGAGACGCTACGTTATACGCACAGATGCCAACATTTCGGCAGCCACTCTGAGCATTTTGTCCTGAGTAAGGTCACAGAATGACGGCCGAAAAGTTGTTACCTGTACCGAGAATGAGGGGTATTCCAAACAGTCAAATAGCTACTGACTCTGGCCGCGGAAGCTTACGCACTCATGTGAAAACTGTGTTTGCAAGAAATAAAAGTTTATCTTTTTCTCATATAAAAATCTCTTTTATGTTTAGCATGTGTACACCTCAAGTATTCATTAGTTCTTTACATATTTTGCATATAACTTCCATTCCATTTGTCCTAGGCAAACGGGTAAACGGCTTTTTCTGCCAGCTGTATTTTTAAAACGAGAGTTAAAAATCATAGTTCAGTAGATTTCACGCACCGCAACTGTCCATTAACCAACACGAAACGAGCACTGGACGCAAAAACGATCGAAGCAACTGAAGCCAAACATTTAAAATGATTGGAAAAATACACAAAAAGGGAACTCGACTAACGACATTTCTGCTCACACAAAATGGGGAGAGCGTCACTACTCGAGTTAGTAAAGAACAGCGACTGACACCCGAGTCTCCACATTCGTGCCGTAATTGTTTTCTTTCTCGTTTTATTCTGTACAGTAATTAATCGTGCCTCTTCACGCTCGGCCAGCCTCTGGACGCGTTCAACTCATATTTCATCCCACCGATTCCAAATAAATGCAATTGGTTTTCCCCCTATTTTATTCTCTCAAGCAAAGCTTGTTATTCGTACAGAATAAATATTGGAGAGCTGTTACGGAATTATTTAATCCATTCCAATACAACTTTTTCGTAATTTCAATATATAAAAAATATGCTCACTTATGCCTGCCCCTCTTCTGTCGGTAAATACGCGAGCAAAAGAAATTATTAATTACCCACCGCTGGGTGAAACTTTTAAATATTTTTTTTAGGACGACGGTAAATTTGCTGCCGCTTTAGTGTACGAGCGCTCGAAATGGCGGTGCAAGGTGCCGAGGGGCGGGAAGTGGTTTGAGGGCGCGCACTGTTGGGTTATTTAATTGGCGAGCGCGGACTTAACCATAGAAAAACGCACTCACCGCAAGGCAGCCGGCCACTAACAAGGTGGTCGCATTACTGCGGTGGTGGAAGCAACAAATTGTAAAAAATGCGCTTGCGTTTGCTAGCAGCTAGGCGAGCTGCCGGGCAGGAGGTAAGCCAAGCGCTCCACGGTCGATGCACGATGTAGAAGAACGCGCGCCCACGACGACATGTTGTTGATGCGTTGGTTTCAAACGCACGTCCACAGCGAGGGAGCTAAGAAAATACTATGGAGGTGGATTATAGAGAAAGTGAAGAAAATATTTTCACATGTCATTTATGTGTAAAATGTTTAATTTACACATTACTTTCAAATTTTTAACACAGCCATATAGACAATTGTTTTAACCTATATCGTACGCCACTACATACTGGAGTACAGGTCCTCGGCGATAAATTTAAATTTTGAAAATTTTTGATAAGATATCATTTTTGGAAAATAATATTTCTGTTACTAAATTATGATATTGATATATTTTGAAATGATTTATCTGAAACAACAAATGTAATTTGTCAAACACAGTGAATAACTACGCCAATGACACACTCTTTAGTAGATAAACTAATGTCTCAAACTAGTGTCTCACAAACATATAGTGTTTCAAACAAATTTCACAAACATATTTCAGAAATGTCTTTAATCACCACAAAGTGTACAGATGTCTGCTGTGTTAATCATACGTAGATATTCCACATACAAGACAATTTTGGGGTTTTGCTCTTCTATCTCTGTGCAAACCGCACATATGTATCACTTCTACTGTCACGTTTAATCGCCGAAATAAATTTCTAAATAAGTCTCCAAAATGAAACCTCAGCAAATGTTTATCAGTAATACTAATTTAATTTGCGCTAGATACCATAGTGTTTGTAAGAATTTAAATTTATAGACAACTTAAAAATAACATATCTAAACGATACTTTCACAAATCTTTTGACTAGTATAATATTCCCCTGTAGAATAGTTTGAATTGAAACTCTGAGAACACCGGTCAAACTAATCCATTAATAAATGTGTTAATTATTAATTATATTAACTAGTGGTCTGCATCATGCAAAAATGATGCTACTTTTAGGAGAACCGTTTTGTGTATTTTGATATCATCAGGAGAAATGCAGAAGTTAGAAGTAATGCGTGGAAGCATGAGGTATTGCAGCAACGCCCGTTCTATTCTGCTACTGTATGTAAGGATGGATGATGTACTTGGCGCGACAGCCCGTGAACGGGCTCAGGCCTACGGGCGACGTCCCTGCCTCGAGGCCATGGGTCCTTGTGATTAGCACGCAGACATCCCACGCTGTGTTCCGGTCTTCTCAACCCGATAAATGAATTTTCTCAGCGTCCGAGGGCAACATATACTGGAACATTACAAGGAAAACGCACACTATGGTCTTGCCTCGACCAACAGTCGAATCCGGAGCTGCGTAGTGAAAAGCCAGCACGCTGACCAAGAGCTAACAGCGAGACTATTCTGCTATTACGGGACCAAAAAATTGAGAAAATGCGAAAGAATGTTTCGTGCAATGGAAAATGAAATGAAAGGGTGATAAGTGTTTTTCGTGATGGTTTGCGAATCGTGAAATGAGATAGTTACACTACAAGAAGCTGCGGTGAAGAAAAGCCATGTAGAAAGCCGTGTAGAAAACCATGTGTAATGGAAGACATGGAGAAGAAGACGAGTGAAAATGCAAAAGTGTCATTATTACAAACGGAAATTCATTTTGAGTTGGGAAATTATAACATTATTATTGAAAAATGTAAACATTTAATAAAAATTAATAAAAATATATTGAAAATTTATTGATATGACTCTAAAACGGGAAAATTGTCTCAAATTTTGTACTTGTTTTATTCACGGTCAGGTTTTATGCTTTTTTAAAATATTTTTGTATTCAATCACTAATTCTGTAACCCATTTATTAATGTTCTTGTCAAAATGCATTTTTATTCTAGTAAACTCATCGAAACAAATAAAAAAATAGCAATGTCAACAACGCCACAATTAAAAAAGGAATATCACGTATCCCTCACAACAAACGGCTTTGTAACTGACTTCTCTATCGGCGTTTTGCGTGTCGCAAACGTAACCTTCCGTGAAAAAAAATCTACTCCAACATCCGCCGCGTAACAGCGACAAATGTGGCTTTAAACCGGACAGGGTCGTTCCAGGGCAGCCAACCGAACGGGACGGGACGGGCCGGGCCGGGCCGGGGGCTGTCGGTGCGAAATCATAGCCCAGCCTCTAGTGCCTCGCCTCGCCGGACCGCGGCACGCCGCCCTTCCCGCCGGGCGGTTTATTTTTAATCGATTCATTAATCGTATCATTATCGACTCTTGCACCCCCGCGGGTTGGGCTGCGCGGGTCCCGGAATGGGGGAATTTTATTTCATAGCCGGCCGTATTTTTTCTCCCCATCGGGTTAGTCGGAGACTAAAAATTCGGCGGTTATTCTTACCCAGGGCCGAAATTAGCGTCGTCCGGCCAGAATTTGCGTTGCGCGAATAACTCGATTGCAGTGGTGGGCGGGGGTTGCGGCTGGCGGTCGTGGGGGAGATGGTGATGGTGGCTGGGCTGGATGGCAACGGGTAATGGTGATCCAAAACAGTAGCCGAAAGAGATTAGAAAACGAACTGCCAGACTGTCGAACTCACATGATGAATGCCGCAGAGAAATGGTGACGACTTCGGAGAAATATATTGATGTAAAACGAATGTTTGTTAAGAAAAATTAAACTGCGTGACGTATGAGGAGAAATTAGTCAACCCGTTTTCTAGAACAACGGTTCTTGAATCAAAATTACTTCATTGTATTACATTGAGGTAGGAAGAAAGGTATCAACGAACGTTTTTGGAAAACATTGGTGACAAAAAATATTCGCTCCCATACAATAGAAACTATTTGCAATGACAAAAACTTCGGATGTTGGCTGTTATCGCTCACTTTGCATCCACACGAAAAAATCTCAAGATCATGGAGAGCGATTATTTGAATAACTAAATTCACCGCAAACACCCTACAGTATTGAAGAAAGAGTCCACTGACAGTGAAGCTACATTTATGGCTAGGAGAAAGAAAAGGAACAATCTCAGCATTTGCCCAAAGGATCAAGGAAAACCACATGAAATGCATGATGGATTTGGGAAATATTGCTGGAGCAAGGAGATTTCAGCTCTCAGGTTCACGTAAGGCGAATAGCCATCAAGTTCACGTAAGGCGAATAGCAATCAAGTACACGAAAGGCGAATAGCACTCAAGTTAACGTAAGGCAAATAGCATTAAAACAGTCACGAGAACACCTAGAAAAAAGAAGAATGAAAGCGATGCAATGCGATTTGTATAAATTATACGCAGACGAACCGTTTTGACACGAAATTCACAATAGAGCGAAGAAACAACTATTTTCGTAGAGGTCTATATTCACAAAATTTGGGCAAAATAGTAGAGAACAGGTGTTGGGAAATTTCCATTTGTCAATAGAACTAGAACACTTATCAAAACTATTCCTCGCAGTGTTCTTACTCTTAGAAACGTTATGATTATTTTAGTGGGACTAAAGTAATCATCGTTAGAATCTTCCTCATAAGTTAACACTTGAGCAGTTTAGTGGCGTGCAGTTCAGAGTTGTGTTGTGAATTGGGTCGAAAAATGTTGAAATGTAAGGCAGTGAAGTGCAACAAAATGTTCTACGGTATGTCGGTGTGGGGTGTTGTTGCGCCCTGTGAAATATTATTATTATTATTATTATTATTATTAATATTATTATTAATAATTAATAATAATTATTATTGTCTTTAAAACTATATTGGCATTCTAATTTTTGTAAATTACTGCCACCAGTTGCGCCAAAATTGTATCTCTATCGTAGGCCTGTAGTACTAAAATTATAGTATCATTCTAATTAATTTTTAGGAATCTATTTGTATTAATTTTGTTTATGTACGTCATTATTGTTTTAATTGCAATTAATCCTGTTATTAATATTAATAATATTATTATAATTATTATTTTTATGTACTAATTCTTGTAAAACTGCATCATAGTCACTAATTATCTTGCTGCTAACACGACTACAAATAAATGGAAAGAAAATATTGCAAATAAAAACAAGTGAAAAGACAGCACACCAACGGAAGCGTGAGAAACAGGTAAAGACATACGAACGCAGGTGGCCATGGAAGGGAGTGGAAGCGGGGAAAAGCGGAAGCGGAAGCGGTGCTCGTCAGTGGCCGGGGCAGGGGCGGCGGTGAGGCGCACGGGGGCTTATGGCAAGGGCTAATTCCGCCGGTAACCGCATCGGGCAGCACCGCTGATTGTAATTGACTTTGTCGCGCGGTTGACGGCTTCAGAAGTGACGTTTGGCCGACGGGAAACCCGGTTAGCGCAGGTCGATGACGATACGACAGCCAGTCGTCGATCTGGGTTGCGGCGGCTGCAGACGGCGGTAGCAGAAGCGACAATACTAATGTGGAAAGCAATGGTGATGAGCAGGGCCGTGAATTTGAGGTTTTATAAACGTTTTTTTATGTGCTAACACTTAGATGACCGTGCATGACCTTAGCGATACACACGTAAATTTTACGTCAGACCGTGACTATGTTTTTGATACACATATGTGGACAAATAATTACTCTATGTATTCTCCGGCAACATACAAGCAAAAGCAATGGTAGAATTTTGTATCTGGAGTCTCGGAACAGACCAATGTTATTAATCTGAAGTTTTCTGTCCTGATATGATGTCAATTCCATTGTTGAGATCTGCATGTTATCAATAAGATCGACAAAATTATGTACTACATCGCCATTAGGGTGAAATGTTCTGGTAGTTTAAGTTGATTTAGGTTTTCATCATTTTTTCTAATCATAATAATACCAGACTGAATAATATTTGAAATAATTAAAATTTAAATTTCTAACTCATTTTATTCAATAATTTTTCTTAAGAGTTGAGCAAAAATTCCCAAAACATTTGTGACGTTCATATTTGCGTAACCCGGAATAAGTTGCAATTTCTAGAGCAGCGTTTGCCAACTGCAGAATAAATGACGTCAGAGCACTGCTTTCTTTCCGCGAGCAGGCCCTCGGAGAAGCGGTGCGAACAAAAGGGGGAGGGAGGAAGGGGCAGACCGTGGTCGCCAGCAACTAAAACCTTGACAGTGAGCCTTTTCTGGTGTGTTAGGCAACATGAGTGGGAAAACATCTACATCCGTTAATTTTCTTTCTGTTTGGGAAGAATGATTTCCTTTTGTAGACACTGAAACAATGCCGAAGCAGTATGTGACCCAATGAAGTACTCGGAGGGAGGAACGTCTTTACATAATTGTTGAAAAAAATGTTAAAGAATATTTTAGATGATTATTTATATAAAAAAAGGAGGTGAAGTTATGAAACGAATGTGATGAGTCAGGATACACGAGGATTGTTGGAAAGTCGTGGCGACTATTTTTCCTAAAAGAAATGTCATGAGATCAATTTTATTTGTTGTGTGAAAGAAATGATGTACTTATGAGTGTAATAAATATCTAGGTGTACTAACTGCGTACCTCAGGAATTTTATTTCTACCCATTGTAAACTGGAGTGTTTCCTATGTTCAGGTCGTTGTAAATCTCTTTTGCTTTTATCTGGATTTATTTCAATTCCGTTTCCCTGGGACCATTTGATCAAGTCCTCCATATCTTTTTGCAACCGATCAATGTCAGATTTGTCTCTAGGTGTTTGATACACACACATCCGCGGAAAAGTCTGATTGTCGATCGAATTTCGGTACCGATGTCATTAATATAAATAAGAAAAGGCGCGACCCTAACTTGCTTTGAGGGACGCCGGACCTTATCGTATGGAAAGTTATCAATTCTAACGCGCTGCGTCCGATCACGGAGAAATTCTCCAATGACTATTAGAGGATCTAATGCCCATTCGATTATTTGTATTTAGAAATGTTTTGTGAGAAACTAAATCGAATGCTTTAGAAAAGTCTCCAACGATTGTGTCAATAGTTAATTCTTGATCGAGTGAATTGGCAATGTCTTGACAAATGTAGGTAGCTTACTTTCGCAAGAATACCCAGTTCTGAAGTCTTGTAACCAAATGACAAAGAAACAGAAAGAAAGCCTGTACATGAGTAATAATCGGAGTATTCCCAAAAAGCTTATTAAAATATTTCCAAATAAGTGCAAAAGGAAAACCTGATATGCGACAAAAAAGCGCATACAATTAAATAGAAAATAAGTTGGCTATAAATTTTTGCATGTTATTTACTTTGAAATAAGTAGCATGATGCGTAGAGAGAGTACGTGAGGATCTGAGGAGACGTTAATGTGAAGGAAAGGGGAGATAGACAATGCACGACTTGATGGGAATTAGTTAAAAATGTACTTGTGCGAACAGAGAGAGAGAGAGAAAGAAGAATTAGAGAGAAAATGTAGTACAGGATGGTGGAGAGCGGAGTAGTGAACAAACGTAGTGCTGGCAGGGAGCGAGAAGAGGCAAGGAGTGAATGGTGCCGGGGCTGGAGCGGGACAGGGAGCGGAACAGAGCGCTTGATGGGTAGCTTGGTGGAGGGCAGAGGTGTGAGCTCCGCCTAGTGTGGGAATGGGAGAGCGGCGGGGAACGAGACGGGAGTGAGGAGCGCAGCAGCCTGCGGGCTAGGGAGAGGGCAGGGTATCCCGGGTGTACCGTAGCGAGAGGCGATGTCGTAGGAAGGGTTGCGGGCTGGATAGTGGAAGGGGAGCACGGCGGGGATCGTGGCGGAGAGCGGGGAGGGGAGATTG
Organism: Acheta domesticus; assembly: GCA_031308135.1. Taxonomy (NCBI): domain Eukaryota; kingdom Metazoa; phylum Arthropoda; class Insecta; order Orthoptera; family Gryllidae; genus Acheta; species Acheta domesticus. The sequence goes on along the minus strand of JAHLJT010003656.1, from coordinate 24,530,751 downwards.
GAGGAAAGTGAGGCATGGAGCGAGGCGGTGTGGAGAGCGTGATGGAGAGAGTGGCAGGGCGAGAGCTGAGGTGCGGGACGGAGGGCGGGGCGGGGAGCTTAGAAGAGAGGGGAGCTTGGAAGAGAGCGGCGCTGGGAGCGTGTCGTCGAGCGGGGTGTGGAGCGTGTTGTGTAGCAAGGTGTGGAGCGGGGTGTGGAGCGAGGTGCGGAGGGGGCTGTGGAGCGGGGAGTGGAGCGCGGCGAGGAGTGGGGCGTCGGCCGGGGCGTGGAGCGGGGTGTGGCGTGGTGCGGGGAGGGGAGCGCGGTGTGGAAAGGAGCATCGAGCGAGCGGGGATGAGGTGGGAGTTGGAGAGCGTGGCGTGGAGGGTATCGTGGAGCGGGACACGGCGCGGGGCATGGCGCGTGGCGCGGCGCGGGGCGGCGAGCGGGGGACGGGACGAGGAACGGAGTAGCAGGGCGCAGGGAGCGAGCGGGGCGCCAGTTTCACCCGGTAGCGCGCGGCGCACGTGCAGGGTCTTTGGCCGCGTGCGGAATAATTGCGGATTTGCTGGGGCGCGCCGCCAGTGGATTTGGGCCGGTCGCAGCGAGAGGGCGGGCGGGGAGGGGCGGGGCGGGGCGGGGCGGGGCGGGGCGGGGCGGGGCGGGGAGGGCAGCGGCGCGGAGCTGCGCGGACGCCGCCCCAACCTGCTTATCGGCGGCCGGATGCTGTCGCATTTGCAGCATTTGCAACTCGAAACACGCACCGCCGGGAAACTCTTTCATCACTGTCACTAAATGTAAAATACGAGCGGGATTTGCACCAGTGTATGTTGTTTGAATCAAACGACTGATAATTCACTGTCACAATTTAATAAATGCATACTTATTCAAATTGCAGTTATTTTCATGATATATTAATTCTCATTTCGTTTATTTGAATTATAAATGTTAATTTGCCATTAACTTGTTTAATGATTGTAAATGACACAAAATTACAATTTTTTTTGTTTAAGAATCTGTCCTAAGTGTGAGAACTGGTAGTAAGAAAAATATTGAGAAATGAGAAAATAGTATTAATAATCCACACTTACTTGTTGTTGCAATGACGTCACTTTAGTGCAAAAATTGCTCGCTAGAAATTACTGAACTGCTGAATGATGAAATGTGCAAAAGTGGAATGAGACATTGTGGCCTTCTGTTCTTGGATTTATTCAAAGCTGCGACTGACGTAAATCAGCTGTTACGGTGTCACCCAATCTGGTGATTGAATGCCATCATAGTGGCATCACTGCAGTGACGTGTAAGGTTCCGATTGCATGGCACCGTAACAGCTGATGACCTGCCAGAGGCAGCTGTGAATAAATTGCAGTATTCGCCGCAGTATTCGCGGCGATCGTAGTAATCGCAGTTCTCACCCAGAAGCAGAATTTTTACCAAGTGGTACGCTGGGTTCAAACTTACGCGTTTGCTCTCCCGGGGAACCCTCTGCAACTCTTCTGTTAGCGTTTTCTTATATTCTATTCCTTTCCTTAAGAATTTAATGCGAAGAAATACGACAGGATTACATTGTCACCAGATTAGCGTTGAGTTATAAATGTTAATTCGACATTAACTTGTTATCGTTAATTGTTAATATTTGTTCCGATTCATGTAGGTATTACGATGTACAAGTTAACAATTTTGCAATTGAGTATCGCCAATATCATGTAATGCAATTTTCTCATATTGCCTAGACATATTTCTAATAAAAATGCGTTGTATTTTGCGAACAATTTTCATAATATGTACTACATATTCTGTAATTGCTCTCATATAGTCTTTCTCTGGATGGGATCTACACGACAATGTAACTGTGGAAAATTTACAAATCATAAGCATACTACAGCAACCATGTATCTATTATCGCCTTGCCGCAGACATATAACCAAAGGAATTCACTCTGATAGGAATCTAGCGTGCACGATAAAGGCAAATAAGTAAGAAACGCAATATTTAAAGAATTTATTACCACTGATGTGTCTTTAAGAAATTGTTTAGTCGATGGAAATCAAACTTTAAGGAATCAATTCACAAGAAAGAAGGGAGAAAAACAACTTCCAGAGCAAATTAAAATAAACTAAAAATCACTAAATTCAAAATTAACAATTGAGCTAAGTTGCTGACTTGATTTTTCTAACTTGCATTACTTTATATATGACAAAACAATTAAAATGTATTAACCGATTAATCTGACACTTAGAATTCTACACAGCCTTATGTGTCTTAAAATTCATACAAATCCACTAGGTAAAAGTAGAAGTTTATCTTATTTTGCAAAGTACATAAAAATATCAGAGTAGAAACATTTCAATAAGCTCTTCAATGAACAAGTTACTTAATCTTTACAAAATTGTTTTAAAAAAATTGTACGCATTGCCTTCAGACGTAGCAACCTCTGAAGACGTCCATCCTGCCACAAAACCAACCGATCAATGTCTTACAACGATCCGCTAAAGTTTTTTTCAACCGTCGCATGTCATCACGTGTTCCCTTCTCCCTTGCCATGGTACGCAAGATATTCGCTACAATTATTGCGCAAGAAGCATTCAATAGTGCAGACGCTTCTAGAAGACAAAGAACGTAATTGGAAGAGAAATACCTCCATGTCCAAGAAAACATTCCAAGAATCCAAAGAACATAAAATAAATGCCTCTATGCCCCAGAAAACGAAAAGTTATAAAGCAAAATTCCTCCGATCTTCCGTTGGATGTTCACAATGTGAGCGCCTGAAACCATCTGCAACCCGCATTACTCCTATGTATGACAGGATTCCTAGGGGAATGTGAATCACAACCTGGGGACGTCGGTAAACACAGTCCGGTGCGTTGTATTATCCCGATTACTTTTGAAGACTGACTCCACAGATTTAAACGCACACACATCGGCCTAATTGTGTGATTTCACAATCTTGGCTACTTCAGTGTTTGTCTGTAGCCTCCCTCTTCCACATTCTTTAGTGTTATTTGATATTACTTGGCTGGCGGTGTAATTTTGCTGCTCATTAGTTGAGATAGTTCCCCATTTTATTTTGCAGTGGATTCATATCAAACTTTCCTGTTTGAGAATGGAACATTCTATTATGTTCGAAGGTTGTTAGAGCATTAACCTTCCGGTGGACGCGCCTTTGATATTCACATAAGCGGGCGCGTAGGAGCACTGCATGCTGCCCCGTGATAACAGTCTTTTGTACCCTGAAAACTTTTATTACTTAATTGAAGAAGAAAGAATAAAAACTCACAATTATTCAATACATTTTTAATGTTAATACATTTTACAAATAAATAGAAATATATCTAGGTATAGAATAATAAATAACAAATTGTTTCAGAAATCCAAAAACAAAATATAATATGAAAAATAAAAATAAAATTAACTAGAAAATTGTTATTTAACACGGAAATTAAGTAAATGAAACAATCTACTGTTCTTAAACTATAGAAAAGGTTTTCAACAAGCAGTTTCCAGTTACTCAAGAAGATGCCTGATTTATTCTTCTGTTACAGAAGTGTCAGCAAAGAAACAAAATAAGTCAGCAAGTAAAAAAATCAACAAAATCAATTTGAATATCTTTTATTTGGCTTACAGTGATCAAAAATACATGTAAACGATCAATCTGAATTAGTAAAATGTTCGCTGGAATACTAAAAATAGTTACATGAGTGGCGTGGTAGAGCACGGAGTGCTGCGGTCAGAACATTTTTACCTTCAAATCTTCTTTACGACTGATACGGAGCAGAGAAAGAAACGAAGATTCCTAAGTTTCGTTTAGAATGTTGCCAAGTGAGAATACTGAAGCCTCCTGACATGTCAAATAGCCGTACTTCCTCTGAGAAGAATAAAATACGAAGGCAGCATGGAGTTCTACCGCGCGCCCGCCGGAAGGTTCAAGGTCACATGACTCCCCTTTTGATAGAGATATTCTTATCAAAGCATCATTTAGCGGCAACCATTGTATTTTAGCCTCGATTCCTCATTCCAGATACTCTCTAGAAGGTGAATTCGGTTTCAACACTGCAACCTATTGAGCATCTGCATTCTCTGCCTTTAAAATACTTCCGTTCTGAGGACATCTCTTGTATCCTGAGCTTCCTTGTATCCTCCTACCATGCAAATTTTTCATTTACATTTAAATTTTAACCTCTATTTAGGACGAGATTAATACACTCACATACATATTCTCATTTCTTCACAGTAGCAGGCACCTCGTTTTTATATTCAAGAATACCAAGTCGCCTACCACAACCGTAAGAACAGACACTTTGCCCTACTTATCTTCTCTTTCACCTGCCCACCACGTTCCGTCACAAGTCCATTAACGGGGTGAGGGCTTTCTTAAACCTCTGCTGTTCCGTCCAGTCGTTTCGTCCTCGCGTCTGCCCGCCCCCACAGCCAGCGCGTGGCGAGCAGTCGCCGTTTCTGTTGTTCTTGATAACTTAAACACCCTACGCACGTCCTCATCGTGCTCGCTCGCGCGGGCAGCAGAGATAAGCGAACAGCAACGGGGCTTTTAATAAGAACGTGGCTCCTCCTGCCCACGCCCCACGCTGGTCGGGTGGGCGGGCAGGAGAGGAGGGCATTGGGGTGAGTCGGAGAGCAAATGGGGAATGTCGGTTCGGAGGAAGTGCGTTTCCTTGAGGAGGGGAGGGTGATGGTTGAGAAAGCGAACGGGTAAGTAGTCGCAGTAATAGGTAAGCGGAACAGGGAGTCGGTAGGTGGTTGGGCGAAAGGGTGGTTGGCAAGGCGGGCGGGCTAGGTGAGTGTGTGGTGGTGTGATGTTTGAAGAAAAGAATGGGTGGTTCGGTTTTGGACATTTAGTCGGCTGATGGTTGGGCGTAAGGAGAGATGGGAAGGCGGTCAGATAGATGTACGGGCAGGCAGGCGGGCAGGCAGAAAGCTGACAGGTAGGCGGACGGGTAGGTAACGGGTTGGCGGACAGGTGAGCGGAAAGGTGGGCGGTGGGCGGTGGGCGGGCGGGCGGGCGGGGGGGGGGGTTAGACGGGTGGGATGGGCGGGCAGAAAGGCGGGGAGGCAGGCGAGCGGGCAGAAAGTTGGGCGGGCGGCCAGAAAAGTGGGCGGGTGGGCAGAAAGGTGAGCGGGCGGGCAGAAAGGTGGGTGGGAGGGCAAAAAAAGGTGGGCGGGCGGGTAATCGAGTAGACGGGTGGGCTGGGCGGGTGGTGGGCGTGTGGCCGAGTGGGTGGGTGAGCTGACAGTTGGGCGGAGGGAGTGCCTCATGGCGATTAACCCTCGTTTGCCGGCGGACGCTAGTACCGCCGACCTGACACTAGATAGCACTGCCAACGCACGCGAGGATCCTGCGGCGCACGTTTCGAGATATTAAGTCCCCACGAGGCGGAGAACCAAATCTGCGCAGTGGTCGAGGGAGCTCTTACACGAGGGCGAAGCTGATATGAAAATGAAATGACTTGTATCAAACTCACCAGCAGGACAAGACATTTTAAAGACATTTTGTGTAAGTATTAAGAAATAATTGTGTAAAAGGCGGAACATTCTTGTAAATAACATTTCTGAAAGTGCACGATGTAAGGCACATTATTTTGGTACTTTTATTTTTTGCAATTGCTTCCTAAGCGTTCACAAATAAATATGTTATTACTGTCATTTTAAATTTAGTCGAATTATTTAATGGTTTTGAGAAGAAAGCTTATTGAAAAACACCATAATCTTCAGAACAGTATGTATTACTAGTTCATGAATTACGACCGCAATTTGGTGGACAGAAAAAAAACTGACGAATTGAAAGTAAAGAAGAGAGTAAAGACAATTACAAACACCTTTACACATTTTTAAAGGCTCAAAATTAAACGTTTAAAACAACGAAAATCAATATAACTCGGAAGATATAAATTATATTGAAATAATTAAAGTACAGAAATATCGTCAAAAGAATATTATATACTTTTTGGACAAAGTGTCGCAAAAGGTTTTGCTTTGACTACAGTTGTCAGACATAGAAAATATTGATTTTCAATTTTAAAGGCGTATTTGACCTCAATATATACATTGGTGATCAGAGAAAATTAGTCGAACATTACATAGTAAATATAAATTCATTACTACGCACTATTCATAAATCATGTTTATTGAACTGATTTTATAATTATTACAAATACTTTTAAAATATCTATTGGAGGATCTAAAGCAACATACAAATATTCTATGTAATATGATAAATATAATAAATATGTAGATAATACAAATCGAAAAGCAACATGGAAACTAATATGTTTCTACATTTTTCGTGTGTAACAATAGGCAATTATTTAAATGCAAACACACTTATCTGCCAAATCGGAAAAGGCCACGGAAAGGGAGTGCGCGAGGGGGGAGGCAAGAGTGGTGCCTTAGCAGAGAGGATGATAGTATGGTTAGGAGCTTAGGAGCGGGGATGCGAGCGGATCGGCCGGGGGAGGGCGAGAGTGACTCGAGGGGTGTCATGGTGTCAGGAGTGAAAACAGACAAGCGGCGGTGGAGGACGTCAGTGACGAAAGTGAAAGAGGTGAAGGGGCGGCAAGTGTGGCTGCATAGAAAGCAAGGCGAGAGAAGTAAGAAACGCGAAGAGGCCGAAAGGGATGAAAGAGGCAAAATAAGGCGAATGACCGGGTGCGGAGACGCATGAGGGAACTTGGAGACGTGGCGGCAGGTCGAGAGTATTGAATGTGGCGGGAGCGTGAACGCTAAGGGGGAAGGAAGTGATGAGGGCGTCTGGAGGGCTGGCAGGGTGCAAGGGAGCAGAGCGGTTAAAACGGTAAGAAAGGTGACAATGCGAGACGGACCAAGGGCCGGAGAGGCGACTGAGCCGGGGGAAGGTAGGGCGGGAGAGGCAAAGATAACGAAGATGGCTGGTCAAATGGTGTGGCGCGTGGAGGGTCGAGGGCTTGGGCAGAGGTGACAGCCTATGCGGAGGTGGCTGTGTGTGTATGAGTTTGTGGTGGAGGTTGCGGGGTTGACAAGCCGGGGATAGCGTGGGCGGTGGTGGGGATTTATACGGAGAAGGCGGAGGAAGTGAAGGAGGTGGGCGAGGCACAGATGGCACGGACAACAGGGAGTGGAGGAGGTGGAGGCAAGGAATGGTGGTGTCAGGGAGGAGATGGAAGGAGTGGAGTTGGTAGTGGTGGAGATGGCAGAGGTGAAAATGGCGGAGGTGGAGATGACAGATGTGGAGATGGTAAAGATGGAGATGGCAGAGGAGGAGATAGAAGAGGTGGAGATGTCAGATGAGGTTATGGTAGAAGTGGAGATGGCAGAGGTAGTGATGGCAGATGTGGAGATGGCAGAGGAGGAGATGACAGAAGAGGAGATGGCAGAGGTGGAGATAAAAGAAGTGGAAATGGTAGTAGTGAAGATGGCAGGGTTGGAAATGGCAGAAGTGGAGATTACAGAGTTGGAGATGGCAGAGGTGGGAATAGCAGAGAAGATGGCAGACGGGAGGTGGCAGAGGTGGTGATGGCCAGCAGATGATGGCAGAAGTGGAGATGGAAATGTGGGAGGTTGCAGGGGGTGGAGGCGACGGAGGTCGTGGTGGCAGAGTGGCGATGAAGATGAGAGGCGAGCACGTGGGGCGCAAGGGCGCGTCGCATAGCGCGTGCGATGTGAGGAGCGGATAAGACGCAAGGGAGCGTCGCCAACTTGTGCTTCGCGGGGCGGCGCGGTGCTTGGCGCGATTCGCAGGGTTTGAGTGCCGCGCCGCGTAACTTCCAAGGCGGACGGCACCGCTCGACGCACTTTGATGCGCCATCTCTGCAATGATGGCAGCCAACTCGGACGACCCATCTGCCTTAGCAATTTCAGCGGCCTTCTCAGTTATTTTGAGCGTCCGATGCTAACGTATCATAGTTTTAAGTTTAGATGGTAACTATGATCGTTTTTATTTTCTTCACGCAAAGAGGAACAAGAAATGTTCGAAATAAACATCGAATGCACTAGCAAATACATTCTGTAAATGCTTTATCTAAAAATGTGTAATTAATGTTACTTAACTGCCACAAGTGCACTGCATTATTGTTATTTGCTGTACTGAAAACGATTGAATCAAGAGTAAAATATTGTTCTCAATCAACGTTATTTATTTTAGTGGCAAAACTCAAGCCATCAGGTCTGCTCTTCCGCCTGACAACGGAAATTTTGTTTCTAGCAGAGAAACTATTTTCGCCATCTAGCAGAGAAACAAGGTATCACTCGGACGACAAAACAAGCGATTGAAAATTATCTGATTCTGCATTTAGGCTTGAGGATCTTTTACGTGTAGTAAATCTACCACATGGGACAGCAGACTTTCCCTCCGAAGGAAGGCGTACAAACGATTTATCTCCCATAAATATCTACAATTATGATCGGGCTGGAAATCACGAGCTCCGATACAACAGTTCGATACCTTAACCATTACACTATCGGAAGCATTACATCAACGTCTTCTGTGATTTTGTACGTGCAGAATGACTTATTTACGAAATTGATACAAGGAAAATAAATTTGGCACTATTTTTAAAAAAGCAGATGTTATTATTTAATTTACTCGTACATTCTGAAAAAAAGGTAGGGGAAATGAACTGAATAGTTCATAATGAACAATTAAAGCACAATCATTATAGAAGCGTAAGTATTCTCAAATTGTATGATAGCGTTCATCTCAACAACGTTAATTAGTCATATTGAAACACACAGTTCAGATTATAATGAATACCGTATTTATTTCCTATTCTCTATTTTATTGTGGCAATATTACAAAATTCAAACCACTCAATCAACCCAAAATTTACAAGTTCAATTTGCATCGTAGTCATTCCGTGGTTCGATCCAACTATCCCTTTCAGGGAGATCTCGTATTCCAAAAGAGTATTACAACGCTATTTAAGTACCTTTATAAGCCAGGCAGCGTCCTAGAACGACGTGGCACTAATTCACAGTTTACTATGCATTAAAGACCCGTTGCAGAAAAAGTTGGCGCCGAGCTCTCACAAAAGGGCTTCCGAAACGAAATATTCATGATAATGCCGTAATCGTATTCCGGTGCCGCTTTCGGCTATTTTCGTCACGTTTCAGAGCGCTCCCTGCCACCGGCGATCGCATGAAACTCGAAACGAGCTTCTAGAGAATACTGCCAGAAAATAATAGCATCGCTGCACGTTTTCATCTGCAAATCCATCGTTTCTTTTTAAAAAGACTTGGATGGGAATTTCAGTTTGCAACTTTTCACATGTATGATAAAAGATACGGAGTAGAATATATGTGTGAGATCTGGTAATAGTCTAAGAAAATGGCATGCCATTGTGAAAAATATTGTATTATGTACTTTATAATTTTAAATTACTGTTGACCTACGCTTATTTTGTTTCCAATTTTTAAATTTTATGAATTACGATGCATTTCATTCTGACTTTGATGAAGGGAAAAATCTTGAATAAGCTTATGGAAGGTGATAATAATAATAATAATAATAATAATAATAATAATAATAATAATAAGAAGAAGAAGAAGAAGAAGAAGAAGAAGAAGAAGAACGTGCGTTAGTTTCCTGGCCAAATATAAAAATAAAACGCACCTTAATCAAAAACACATACTAATAGTTATTTATGCCACTAGTACAGAAAGTGAGTACATGGCAAACGAATAGGATGTTTAACGGCATTTTGAAATGAGTAGCCTTACTCACACACACACACACACACACAAACAGAGTTGCAGAGTTGAAAAGTTGCAAAGTCGCGTACATCATTTTTACGATTTCATGAAAAATTACAAGTGTATACTCCTGAGATCATTCTCAACATTCGAGGTGGCACCTATATTCTATTATAAACACTCTCGGCGACCCTGTGTTTTATTTGCTTTAAAGAATCACGTTGTTTTATACGGCCATGATTTCTTTTCCGGATACCTATGGCAACGTCCATTTTGCCTTGCGCCTACAGCAAAGAAACTCGTTCTAATCAATAAACAGTACAGCTAAGAACTAGTTTCCTGTGAGTGATGAAAAATATTTTTCCCTCCGCGGACTGCAGCGCTCCCTTCCCCTTGCACCTCCAGCAAAGTACGCTGCGCGGCGCTACCGTCGCGTCGTCGACACTTTAATTGTTTTGTTTGATGTGGGCTGCCGCGCGGGCACTGCGGTGGCGCCGACAGCGGCGGCGGCGGGAAACGCGGCGAAATGGAGACGGCAGGTAGCTCGCCACCTGACACTCTCCTGCGACCGCGGATGGCGAGGGTACAAGAAGGGTGCGCCGAGATGCAGAAAAGAGAGAGAGAGAGAGAGATATGCGTACAGCGGTGGAAATGAAGGCGTAAGTGAAATCTTGGAACCTCGATTCGGGTTTGGTGCTGAAATGAAACATCACAAATCGGATGACCGGGAGAGGTGGATCAGTGCATCAACTGATATCACTCTAGTGCCTCTGTTGGGATGGTTCTGGGTTCGAGCCTCGACGGCGGTAGAATTTTCAACCCCACTTTCAATGCTGAATCAAGCTCAGACGCTGTCTGGAGGAGACTTCTAGTGGCAGGTTGCTCTCACCGGTAGCTTTCCGTGATTTCTACGATCAACATCAGACGAATGCCGGAGCAATACCCTAACAAGCGAGCCACGGACCTCGCGCGATATTTTCTTCCTTTTCCTAGTCCTATCCTCACCCCTTACACAAACACTAACATGCGCTACACTACCACTCATGCCGGGATTCTGGTCGGGGGTTTAGAGCTTGTCGCGGCATCGGCGGGGCCCTGCTGGTGAGGGATACATCGTTGGAGAAACCCCGCTAGCCAACTGTAGGTCGGCGTCGGATCTCGCCATCCAGTGGCATAACAGATGAAAATTAAATTATTATCCGCTGATGTTATTAAAGTTTTTGATTAAATTTCCAAGCTTTTGTAACTAGCGGCGAAGAATTGGAATGCGGTGATTAAACTTGCACTGTAGCGATGACATGTTACCAACTGTGCATCCAATACTAAAACTTGAACGTGAGTCTTACATTTTGACAACTATAAGTACAGGAACTGACTATGGGAATAAACCTTACCTGTGAAAGCAAAATACGTCATTAAAGAACACAATTATGTATAATATCCAAATTCTTTGCCGTTGGAATTAAATAACTTATAATTTAATGATACGTTATTGTGATGTTTTAGTATTAGTAAATGGAATAAAATGTATGTGTGATAAAATTGTTGATGGAATCATATTTTCAGGGATGGTACCAAAATAAATATAATTGAAAATTAAGAAAGTCAAGTCGGTTTACTGCTTGAGTTCTAGGGATACAATTTTAGATTTTCCTACAACATTCTAGATTTATATTTCTATGTTTATTGCAATGTTAAGCAATTATTAAACCAGTAGAACGTATATTTCATGTAGGTTACGTCATTTTCTTGTGATACATAGGCCAAGATGGTACGATAAGCTCTAAGCCCCCCCCCCACTGGTCTATGATAAGAGTAAAGTGCATGTAAGTGTGTGTGCGCGTACGAGTATAGAGAGTAGTACGGAGTAGAGATTCGGGAGCTCAAGGTTCGGTGCATACTTCTTCCGAAAGCCATGTGTAGTTTTTATTGTTTATGTCAACAAATAAATTAAATCATTTATTGCATAAGTGAACTCCCAGGCCAACCGTTGAAAAGATGGCCAGTTAGAAATTGACCGGTTAACAAGAGTGTTAAATGTTGCCCGATTAAAAGGTGACAATTAAAAGGCGACAATTAAAAGGTGGCAATTAAAAGATGACAATTAAAAGATGACAATTAAAAGATGACAATTAAAAGGCAACCGATTAAAAGGCAACCGATTAAAAGGCAACCGATTAAAAGGCAACCGATTAAAAGGCAACCGATTAAAAGGCAACCGATTAAAAGGCAACCGATTAAAAGGCAACCGATTAAAAGGCAACCGATTAAAAGGCAACCGATTAAAAGGCAACCGATTAAAAACATGTCCGATTAAAAACATGTCCGATTAAAAACATGTCCGATTAAAAACATGTCCGATGAAAAACATGTCCGATGAAAAACATGTCCGATGAAAAACATGTCCGATTAAAAACATGTCCGATTAAAAACATGTCCGATTAAAAACATGTCCGATTAAAAACATGTCCGATGAAAAACATGTCCGATGAAAAACATGTCCGATGAAAAACATGTCCGATGAAAAACATGTCCGATGAAAAACATGTCCGATGAAAAACATGTCCGATGAAAAACATGTCCGATGAAAAACATGTCCGATGAAAAACATGTCCGATGAAAAACATGTCCGATGAAAAACATGTCCGATGAAAAACATGTCCGATGAAAAACATGTCCGATGAAAAACATGTCCGATGAAAAACATGTCCGATGAAAAACATGTCCGATGAAAAACATGTCCGATGAAAAACATGTCCGATGAAAAACATGTCCGATGAAAAACATGTCCGATGAAAAACATGTCCGATGAAAAACATGTCCGATGAAAAACATGTCCGATGAAAAACATGTCCGATGAAAAACATGTCCGATGAAAAACTTGTCCGATGAAAAACATGTCCGATTAAAAACATGTCCGATTAAAAACATGTCCGATGAAAAACATGTCCGATGAAAAACATGTCCGATGAAAAACATGTCCGATTAAAAACATGTCCGATTAAAAACATGTCCGATGAAAAACATGTCCGATGAAAAACATGTCCGATGAAAAACATGTCCGATGAAAAACATGTCCGATTAAAAACATGTCCGATGAAAAACATGTCCGATGAAAAACATGTCCGATGAAAAACATGTCCGATGAAAAACATGTCCGATGAAAAACATGTCCGATGAAAAACATGTCCGATGAAAAACATGTCCGATGAAAAACATGTCCGATGAAAAACATGTCCGATGAAAAACATGTCCGATGAAAAACATGTCCGATGAAAAACATGTCCGATGAAAAAACATGTCCGATGAAAAACATGTCCGATGAAAAACATGTCCGATGAAAAACATGTCCGATGAAAAACATGTCCGATGAAAAACATGTCCGATGAAAAACATGTCCGATGAAAAACATGTCCGATGAAAAACATGTCCGATGAAAAACATGTCCGATGAAAAACATGTCCGATGAAAAACATGTCCGATGAAAAACATGTCCGATGAAAAACATGTCCGATGAAAAACATGTCCGATGAAAAACTTGTCCGATGAAAAACATGTCCGATTAAAAACATGTCCGATTAAAAACATGTCCGATGAAAAACATGTCCGATGAAAAACATGTCCGATGAAAAACATGTCCGATTAAAAACATGTCCGATTAAAAACATGTCCGATGAAAAACATGTCCGATGAAAAACATGTCCGATGAAAAACATGTCCGATGAAAAACATGTCCGATTAAAACATGTCCGATTAAAAACATGTCCGATTAAAAACATGTCCGATGAAAAACATGTCCGATGAAAAACATGTCCGATGAAAAACATGTCCGATGAAAAACATGTCCGATGAAAACATGTCCGATGAAAAACATGTCCGATGAAAAACATGTCCGATGAAAAACATGTCCGATGAAAAACATGTCCGATGAAAAACATGTCCGATGAAAAACATGTCCGATGAAAAACATGTCCGATGAAAAACATGTCCGATGAAAAAACATGTCCGATGAAAAACATGTCCGATGAAAAACATGTCCGATGAAAAACATGTCCGATGAAAAACATGTCCGATGAAAAACATGTCCGATGAAAAACATGTCCGATGAAAAACATGTCCGATGAAAAACATGTCCGATGAAAAACATGTCCGATGAAAAACATGTCCGATGAAAAACATGTCCGATGAAAAACTTGTCCGATGAAAAACTTGTCCGATGAAAAACATGTCCGATTAAAAACATGTCCGATTAAAAACATGTCCGATTAAAAACATGTCCGATTAAAAAGTGTCGCATTAAAAGGTAGACGATTAAAAAAAGTATATTTAAAAGGTAGTGGATTAAAATGTCCGATTAAAAGGTGTCTCATTAAAAGGTGGGCAATTATAAGAAGTCTAATTAAAAGGTGGGCGACCAAAAAGTGGCTGGTTAAGAAGTGAACAGCAGGTGTATTTCCCTTTCATATTCGAAGAAACCCAAGTTTCCCTCTCCCGGGTGCGGGGGCGAGGCCGCGCGCGCGCGCCAAGGGGTGAGGCGAGGAGGCGCCGTGGCGCGGCGCGGCGCGGCGAGGCGGGCGCGCTCTCAATTAGGCGCGGCGAGTGGCCGAGAGGGGCGTGGTCGAGGGCCGTCGGCGCGGGGCGCAAGACAAGCTGCAGCACACGGCGCTAATTAGAAGGCGCCAAGTCCTCGCCACTCGCTCCCCGCCCCTCCTGCCCCGCGCCACGTCACGCGCACTCGTGTTAAGAACATCTGATCCGGATAGGATTTCGCGAAACCAAAAGCGCACATCCAGGAATACATTGAAATCAATGTGGTTTAATAAAAGAGAGTTTTTGTGCAACGACGCTTAAAGTTAAACAGATCCGGCTATTGTCACCTGAAGTCCGGAACACCAATCACGCCCTCTTTAGCAAACATAAGCATTAACCAGGCTTTGTTCGGTAAGTGAGGCTTCATAACGTGTACCGAATGAGTTGCCAGTTATACTTATTGCGTCTTAAGTCAAATTCATCATCACGGACGAAAGCCGTCTGCGGTTTTCTGCAAAAATGATGTAAGCACTGAAGGAAGTGTTGGCTTGCACTCTCCATGAGAATGGAAGCCAGAGAGGAGGAATATTAAAATGCTTGTGGTTTCGCAAACGGGGAAACCCTTTGAAATAAAAAGCAATTCAATATTCTAAATTGTACAGACCACGTCGATTTGGTTCTAAAATTGCGTGCAGAATTGCGCTTTCTACATCGTTCACATCAATATTCCCATGAACACATGCTTCAATAATTCTTCCATAGAAAAAAATATCCAATGAGTAAAATGAATTGAACACATGGCCACATTTGGAAATCGTTTCTCAGTGTTTTCTCGGGAACAAATTATTACGATATAAATTCGAAGAACTAAATCGAAAACACAGATTACATAATGGAAAAATCGATAACGAAATATGAAAAACGCAACTTAATATTCTTCCTACCAGAAATCAGCACCTTACAAGCACAAGTGTAAGCGTTGTGCAAAATCTCTCGCTTTGAGCAAACAAAAATCTACATTACGTTGTGTATAGCCGTTAGCATTAGCCGTTTCAGATACGTGCAAAAGCTCTCTAAAGGGAATTCCAACAGGTCCCGTGGCGCAGTTAAGGTGGAACCCGCGAGCCCAGCGGTTCTTCGAGCGGTGTCTGCGGGTTCGCCCTCTCCCCCATGGACAAGGATAATTGTTGTGGTGGAGTTATGTCAATCACCACGTAACACCTGCAATACCCAGTTTCTTACCTGTCTTCTCCCAGCCTGACTGTTGGGTGACTACGAAGTATAGGTGACAGGGAGAGTAAACTCAGTAATGGAGCGATATCCTTATGTGAGCGCCACCTCGTCACCATCAAATTTTCCTGCGATTGATTGGGTTCAAGTGTCGCCCCGGACATACGAGACACAAGCGATAGAAACCGTCCTCGGCCACAATGTGCTGACGAGTCACAACGTATTGCCAGACTGGAGCATAGTCCAATCAAATCAGAGTGTAAACGGCAACGGAATTAACTGAGGGCAGGTAGCGTCACAATTGACGCTAAATAAGATTAACTGGCGTGACTCAATGATAATAAATAATATAAGTAATCCGCTGCCATAAGTTATTCCCACAAAAAACAAATCTCCTAAAAAGGAAAATAAGTGTAATTAAAAATATTAATACGGATGATGTTTCCTTTATTCAATTATACATTTTGTTATTGATACATCCTGTTTTGTAACTTCATGAGATTTAAATTAAAAAATAATTTCAAAATCAATCAAAAATCGTATTTGATTCGTTTTGTTTACGACAGATAAAAGAATTCACATTATTACGACTCCTCCTCTGACAGAGAAAGAGAGAGAGAGAGAGATGTGCAGATTACAGTGTCCAGGATGCGAAGAAACAATTGTAAAAAATATCATAAAGTAATAAATATAGTATTGAAAGAACATTAAAATCCACATTCATCTTAAGTGCATTTATTTTTATCACTTCATATATTTGATGTCTCATATTTCAGGGTATACAATCAATTATTTTTCAAATACACTGTTCCTCCTAGAAAGCGCTAGTTTAATTCTAGTTTTGAACCGATATTTACATACTCATTCTTTCCGAAGACTATCAGAGCTAATCTTAAGGTTTAGTCCGTAGGGAAATAGGAAATAAACCTATCTTCTCTCGATAAAAATACAAAGAACTGAATGTAGAAGAAATAATCATAGACGGAGCGTGGCCTGCTTTATAAGGAAATACTCTTGCAACCACCAGAAATTATTGGCAGAAAACAAACGAAACAACCGATCAGAGTAATAGGTCACTGAAATTCTGACGCACAGAGTGAACTAATCGAGCTTCAGTCAGAGTCAGAGGTTGAACCCAGAGTCTCCCGAACGGCAAAACGTCGCTTACATATAATTCTAACCAGACCCTAGTTTCTACAGTTAAAATTAGATTTATCTATTCAAGAGATTTTACACTTTTATTGTTTTGCAGTTCGCGCCGCGTGATTTGCGGCGCCCAGACTTTTGCAGTTTTCAACTTGCTCGTGCGTTAATCTGCGAACCGCATTTCTAATTTTCATATCTCACGGCGGCGGCGGTGGCGGTTCCCCGGACGCCTCCGCTCATTACTTCCATAATGTGTTTTCGCCTGAGTAGTTTGTTCGCTTTCTCCGCCGGGAGCGTCCACCGCCTCCGGCCGCCCGCGTCCCGAGGGGCCAGTGTTTGTCACTGGAGACGCCCCCGATCAATACGTGCACAAGGTACTTCACAGGAGCAGGAGGCGAGGGGCGGCGCGGCGTGGCGCGGCGTGGCAGGGAGCGATGCGCCCTTCGTTCAACGCGGACCGGGAGAGGTACCTCAGGGCATTAACTGACGCCACTGCAATCCCTCTGACCGGGAGGTTCTTGGGTTCAAATCCCGACGGCGGCAGGATTTGCGTCACTAGCTTTTCAACTAGGTGGAATTCAGTTGCTGTATGCAGGAGAATTACCGGGAGTGGTGCCTCAGGGCATCAACTAACGTCACTGCAGTCCCTCTGACCGGGCGGTTCTTGGGTTTTGAGTCCCGACGGCGGCAGGATTTGCGTCACTAGCTTTTCAACTAGGTGAAATTCAGCTGCTGTATGCAGGAGAATTACCGGGAGTGGTGCCTCAGGGCATCAACTAACGTCACTGCAGTCCCTCTGACCGGGCGGTTCTTGGGTTTTGAGTCCCGACGGCGGCAGGATTTGCGTCACTAGCTTGTCAGCTAGGACGAATTCAGTCTCCTTCTGGAGGAGAATTACCGGGAGAGATGGCGCAGGGCATCAACTAACTTCACTGCAGTCTCTCTGACCGGGAGGATCTGGGGTTCGAGTCCCGACGGCGGCAGGATTTGCGTCACTAGCTTTTCAACTAGGTGGAATTCAGTTGCTGTATGCAGGAGAATTACCGGGAGTGGTGCCTCAGGGCATCAACTAACGTCACTGCAGTCCCTCTGACCGGGCGGTTCTTGGGTTTTGAGTCCCGACGGCGGCAGGATTTGCGTCACTAGCTTTTCAACTAGGTGAAATTCAGCTGCTGTATGCAGGAGAATTACCGGGAGTGGTGCCTCAGGGCATCAACTAACGTCACTGCAGTCCCTCTGACCGGGCGGTTCTTGGGTTTTGAGTCCCGACGGCGGCAGGATTTGCGTCACTAGCTTGTCAGCTAGGACGAATTCAGTCTCCGTCTGGAGGAGAATTACCGGGAGAGATGGCTCACGGCATCAACTGATGTCACTGTACTTCCTCTGACCGCGAGGTCCTCCCGACGGTGGCAGGATTTTCGATTTCGACGGTGGCTGGCTTGTCAGCTAGGTTGAATTAAGTCGCTGCTGGTGGAGAATTCTAGCGGCCGGCTGCTCTGACGGGTAGTTCTCTGTATTTTTTTTTATCAACACCAGGCGAATGGCAGAGAAGTTCCCTATAAACGAGCAAAGGATCGCGTGCGATCTTTTCTACTTCTTCTTTATTCTATCCTCTCCCCTTACACACACTTACATTAACATGCACTACACAACCACACAGACCGGGAGACTCGTCGGGAGCTTAAAGCTGGTCCCGTTTGGGGCGTCCCCCGCTAGTCAACGGTAGGTCGGGCCCGCATCTTGCCATCCAGCATGGGAAGATTACAGCCACCTCCCGAGCAAAAACATGCACTCCAAAAATTATGGGACTAGTGACCTCAGTAGTTGACGCACCCGGAATCATTATCAATTAATCAATCCTTCAACGCAGCTGTTATTTCTTGACAATTAGCCATAAGGTTGCTGACCGTACTTCATTTGGAAGGATAGTCCTCCATTGACCTCAGCTGTACCACAGCGTATTTGGTGATCACATTTCAATGCGCGAAATTTTTATGAAGAGAGAGTAAATTCAAGGGCACGAAGGTCATCTCGGGCGAGAGAGTTTTGTCGACGAAGGTAGTAGTACATAGAGCGTTCCTTTGGTTTCGATTCATGAACTAACAGTGTTACCATTAGTTATTATTTCATATTTTAACTTTTACAGTATTGAAATCATTTGAATTATTCACACAAAAACAAAACATCGGTAAAGGAAAAAACATCGATCACAAAACATTGATATCAAATACATCGATCACAAAACTTTGATGTTAAAAAACATTGGCCTTAATACATCTGTGTTTAAAACATCTATATTTCAACAAAAACATCAATGTTTTGAAAACATCGACATCGTAACCCTAGTAAAGATTACACTTCTCCCCCATACGTCACACATAGTTTTTTGATGTTGAAGGATAAAGAAAATAAATCAGCGATTTGCGAATTTTGCTTTTGTTGTGTGTTGTTGTTTGTTGTGTGCTGAAACTGTGTGGAGGCAGAGAGATGTCCGAGCAACGCACGGGATAACTGCGGTGTTCAGTTATTATTTCTGGTCTACAGCAACAAAAATGCTGCTCACAAACAGCACAAAATTATTTTCCAGACAGAAACTCCAGCACTGCACAAGAACAAGAAACAAAATACTCTCTTATAACAGTGGAATAAATTAAATATTTTAACAAAACCGTCTTCATGATTACTGCAATAACATTGTTGGATAAATCTTATCTTTCTAATCACGGCATTAGCTGCTCTCTAGAGATGCAGCTTGTCTGCGCCATTCAAGTTCTTTGCTAAGGATTTGGGAAAAGTCAGCCGCGTATGAACGTATGAAAAAACACAATTTCTCCGTGTTAGGTTCCTACTTCTACCAACAGATCTATTCTATTTAACAGTGTATTAACTGATACACTAAAATAATTAACATTAGATAACAAATTATTACAAACGTGGAAACAACAATCTATTAAACAATTTTAGCAAACACATTACATCCCGAATGTGCAGAAATTTAATCGTGGAAAAAATACGATTTTTTTTTTTCAACAGAAATTACGTATCTACCTGAATGGCCGCAGAGGTAGTCAAGGGCCTTAGCGTCCGAATAAACGAGTTTCTGCAAACCTGATATTACAGTGCGGTCTGCTGTTCCACGGCAGCTACGCTGGCGCAGGGGTTGGCCGTTTTCCGCGGAAAGCTTTGTGGCCCGCCCACTCACCGGCCCGCTTGCTTGCTCGCTCGCTCGCCCGCCTGCTCCTTCGCCCACCTACCCATTGCCCTGTTCGCACGCACGCACGCCCACTCGCCCATTTTCCCACCCGCCCACCCACCAACCCACCCGCCGACTCGCCCGTCAGCCGACTCGCCCGCCAGCCGACTAGCCCGCCCGCCCCCTCGCCCGGCCGCTCTCTCACCCGGCCACCCACTCGCCCGCCTGCCCATTCGCCCGCCTGCCCACTCTCCCGCCTACCCACTCGCTCGCCCGCCCACGCGCCCGCCAGCCCACTCGCCCGCCAGCCCACTCACCCACCCGCCAACTCGCCCGCCCGCCCACTCGCCCGCCCGCCCACTCGCCCGCCCGCCCACTCGCCCGCCCGCCCACTCGCCCGCCCGCCCACTCGCCCGCCCGCCCACTCGCCCGCCTACCTACTCGCTCGCCCGCTCATGCGCCCGCCAGCCCACTCGCCCGCCAGCCCACTCACCCACCCGCCAACTCGCCCGCCCGCCCACTCGCCCGCCCGACCACTCGCCCGCCCGCCCACTCGCCCGCCCGCCCACTCGCCCGCCCGCCCACTCGCCCGCCCGCCCACTCGCCCGCCCGCCCACTCGCCCGCCCGCCCACTCGCCCGCCCGCCCACTCGCCCGCCCGCCCACTCGCCCGCCCGCCCACTCTCCCGCCTACCCACTCGCCCGCCCGCCCACTCGCCCGCCCGACCACTCGCCCGCCAGCCCACTCGCCCCGCCCGCCCACTCGCCCGCCCGCCCACTCGCCCGCCCGCCCACTCGCCCGCCCGCCCACTCGCCCGCCCGCCCACTCGCCCGCCCGCCCACTCGCCCGCCCGCCCACTCGCCCGCCCGCCCACTCTCCCGCCTACCCACTCGCCCGCCCGCCCACTCGCCCGCCCGACCACTCGCCCGCCAGCCCACTCGCCCGCCAGCCCACTCACCCACCCGCCCACTCGCCCGCCCGCCACTCGCCCGCCCGCCCACTCGCCCGCCCGCCCCACTCGCCCGCCCGCCCACTCGCCCGCCCGCCCCACTTTGCCCGCCCGCCCACTCGCCCGCCCGCCCACTCGCCCGCCCGCTCACTCGCCCGCCCGCCCATTCGCCCCGCCCGCCCACTCGCCCGCCCGCCCACTCGCCCGCCCGCCCACTCGCCCGCCCGCCCACTCGCCCGCCCGCCCACTCGCCCGCCCGCCCACTCGCCCGCCCGCCCACTCGCCCCGCCCGCCCACTCGCCCGCCCGCCCACTCGCCCGCCCGCCCACTCGCCCGCCCGCCCACTCGCCCGCCCGCCCACTCGCCCGCCTACCTACTCGCTCGCCCGCTCACGCGCCCGCCAGACCACTCGCCCGCCAGACCACTCGCCCGCCCGCACACTCACTCACCCGCTCACTCGCCTTCCCGCCTACTCGCCCGCCCGCCCACCCACTTCCCTCCCCCTCGCTGAAGGCTCCGCGCCCCGAAAGGAAAAGCGGCTGCGCCTCCGAGCGCGGATGGCTTTACGGTGTCCCCTGCCAGTATACTGGCGGCGCGTCCGAATAACTTGCGCGCTTTAAAGCCTTCGAATCCGAAATACGGCCAGGGGCCAGGGCGGCGCGGCGGCCGGGCTGCGGGCGGGGGCGAGGGGAATCCGTACGCGCCGACTCCGCCCCAAATCAAATTGAGCCACGGCGTCCACGCGGAGGGGGCAACGGAGGTGAATGTTTTAACTGAAATTGAAATAGTCGCACTTGCATTATCTACGGTTTTTGTCACTCCCGGTATCAGCACGACAAGAACACAAAAATTAATGGGTCACTGAAGTTTTATCTGTTTGATTTGCAGACCTTCTCAGTGTTTTAAAAGTGGAATAATTATTATAGTATAAAAAGAAAATAAACATGAAATATGCCAATTTTAATTTTGTTTTTGAATGAAAACGAAAAACAAAACACTTGATATTATTGTAGAACTTCACATGTACTATCACTTAAAGTGAAGACCTTAGGACAATGTCACATTTTTTATGAAAGTGAGATTTTAGTGGTTTTCGATGCCCCATAGATGTACGTACGTATTGTGTTTTTATTTTAAAATTTACTAGTTTTGGTGTAATTTGTGTTTGAAATTAATGCAATTTATAAAAAAACACTTTCTCAAAAACCACACCAATTTTTTCCATGTAAAAGAGAAGGGACTCTTAAAAAAATAGCTTGAGTTTCATTTTCGTTGAACATTACATTTTCGAAAATTGAAAATTTAGAGGTAATGCGAAGAAGTATGTTGTTGTTGCACAAATTGTTTTCTTTTAACATTTTGCTCGATTGCTCCAGGTCTCATTAATCTGGACTAGGGCCTATATTTTTTCTGAAATGTTAAAGGTACGGCAGTATCCTTTGACTGCGTTTGATTTTGGATTAGGACGCTGCCTGCGGAACCAAGGTATGTAGATACGAGTTCCAACTCAACCAAAGATTTTGCGTGTTGGCAACACTTCTGTAGGTTCAAACAATATTGCGAAAAAGTTACAAATTATTCAACATAGAATGTGCGATCGTTTCAAATGTGATCCATCTTTTTTAAGCAGTACACTCAACACGTAAAATTATGATTTTCTGTGGTATTATACTAGTATGTGAAAATAGATTTTATTACTACTGGAAATAATTTGTGTGTACGACTACTAGAAAAAAGGAAAAAACTCACTTTAATACCCGTTTTCACGATATTATCATCAGATTTCCTCACAAGTTATAACCAGATTAACAGCAAGATGAAAAAGTCACAAAATATATTGTTATTCTTGCAATAACCGCCATTCCACTTCCGCTATCTCCGCGCCTAGTTCGACCACCTTTCACTCGGGGCAATATGATCGTGCCAACAACCGTCCCGGACCCCCGCACTCTATTGAAAGATTTATTCCTATATAGCACGTCGACTGCTATGTTCATTTCTTAGTGTAGTAAGGTGGCGGTGGAAGCGTGGTTAGTGCACTAATACAGCCGGGATGTGACGGCTTTACCTCCCCCGCCGGAAGATGAGAGATCCTTCGCCGATCCACAAGCGATTTGCGGGTGATATCTTCTCCCCTCTCGCGAGTTATCGCTTCAGGCGGGAAAAGCTGTGAGCTCCCGACTGGTCTCCCAACGCGTATTGCAGAGTAAAGCATACAAGTGAATGGGGATGTAAGTAAAGGGAGAGGGTAGGTCAAGAAAAAGGAAGGAAATATTGCGCGCGTTCCCTTGTGCGTCCGTTGGGGTACTCCTTCGTCTGGTGTTGATTGGAGATGCCACGTAAAACTACAGATCACAGCGGCCTGCCGCTAGGATTCTCCTCCAGTATCTGTATTTGTATTTAGTCATTATATTTCCCGTTAAGGGCGATTGACCTGGACACCATTAGACCCTGAGATTCCTAATCGGTCATTCAACCAGAAACCCGCGTTGTCTGAAATTCGATTAACCTTCGTGACTTCACGTAGTTATCAAATCCGGCTAGCGACATCGGTTTAGCGATCGTAGAATATCAGAAGAACCATCCCAGCATTTACATGGATGACCGAGGGAAACCACGAACCTCTCCGTTAGGATGGCAAGAACGGGGATTGAACCCATGGACCTCCTGAATGCGAGGTCAGTGCGCTACGCCCTCAGCCACTTCGCTCGTGATTAATTGATTGGTTGTCAGTGATTCCTGGCGCGTCAGCGAATGAGTTCATTGGTCACATAAGTGCAGTGCATGTTTTTCATCGGGCGGTGGCGGTGATTTTCCCCCGCTGGATGTCGAGATTCGGCGCCGACCTACATTCGAGTAGAGGGTTTTCTCCAACCAGTTATCTCCCACCAGCAGGACCCGGCCGGAGCAAGTTTAATGCTCCCGACCGGTCTCCGGCATGTGTGGTAGTGTAGTGTAGTGTAAGAGATGCTCTGGCATTCCCCTCGTGTTGATCGGAGAAACCACGGAAATCTACCGATCAGAGCAGCCGGCCGATAGAATTCTCCTCCAGACAGCGACTGAACTCAATCCAACTGACAAACTAGGGTCGACAATCCTGCGACAGTCGGGACTCGAACCCTAGGACCTCCTGGTCAGAGGCCCTGCTGTGACATCAGTTGATGCACTGAGCCACCACTCCCGGTACTTCGCTCGTTTCTCCTCCTGCATTTGAATTCGAAGTACTAGCTATCTACAGCTGGTGTCAAAAATCCGCGTTTGTCGGGAATTCAACCCTACGACATTTCCGCCTGAGTCACTGCAGAGATAACGGTAATACTAGATTAGAGCTAGCTCAGTCTGCTGCTCCCCCCCTCCGGGAATGGACAGTTTTAAAACTTCTCAAATTCGGAAAGCACCGTGAGCTTCCCTGGGCCCCCCAGCCGCCGTGAGCTTCCCTGGGGCGCCCGCAGAGGGCAGCACAGCTGAGCGGTATCTGCCGGGGGTCGCGTGGGGGGGAAGGGGGGGTTAGAAAATGAGCCGCTTTGCGTTATTTATGGAGAGCGGGTGCGGTTTCCGTTTTTCATTCGAAACAAAACCCTCGCGCGCGAGCGCTCGCCCGGCCGAGAACCGCCGCCCCCACCGCCGCTTCGGCGACTTATGGCGCCACTAGCGCTGCGCTGTGGGCGGCCCGGGCAGCTCTCACTCGCCCGCGAGAGCACGGGAGGAGGTGGTCTCGAATTACGACCGGGGAGGCAGGAGGAAGAAGATCTGCATGCGAAGGTAATTGAGGCGTGTAAATAATGCTGGCTTTCACGTTTCGTAGGAAAATGCAATGTGCAACCGGTGCTTGACACGTAACGAGAGGCATCGCCACAACATACGCGCGATTTATCATGCGCATTTCTTCACAGCGACACCTTGAAGAACTGGCTAAATATTTATTTTTTTCTGGGTACGTAAAAAGTTATCCTCCAGACTTTTCTTGAATGATGTATCTTCCCCCTTCCTGGTACAATAAACAGTTGAAGGTAAGATGCTGATGTCAGCATTCCAAAGACATCTCCGTTGGTGCGTAGCAAAAGCCATTTGTAGTTGAAGACAATAAATCCTGTACTTTCTTTTTTATTGAAAATGAGAGGGAATTGGCTGAAGCATATCCTTCACAGAAGACACCTCGAACTCCAGAAAGAACAGACAATGGCCGCGAAAGCAGAATTATTGAAAGAGTTGCAAAGGAATGCATTTCTAAATTTGCAATTTTCGAAAATTGAGAGAGTTCAATAAAAAGAAGACCTGCGACATTCTTCTAAACGTTCCTTGTTCTGTCCGTAGAAAATAGGAAATTTGAGGCGGTTTTTGAGAAAATGTTGATTTTTTATAAAATGCATAAATTTCAAGCCCAAATTACGCAAAATCTACTCATTTAAAAAAATGTTCTTGACTTTCACGAAGAGATGGATTTTAGCACAGATTTTGTCTAAGACATAAATTTCTATCTTCAATTCTGTAGTTTAGTAATGTTATAGTTTTGCAATTTGCGAAAATACGGAGAGTTCACCAGAAATGAGATCAGACCATTTTTTTACTCTCCTCAAGGAGAATATGTGAATAATAATTTAGAGCTCTTGTTAACAAAATAATTGTTTAAAAAATTATTAATTAAATTATTAAATTAAAAAGTTCCCAATTATTCAATCAAAATTTTGAGAAAATTCTCATATTTTCGAAAAATTGAAAATGATCTTTTTCAGGATAGGCTACGTTTTTAAAGAACTGATTTCATTGAGGAAAAGTGCATCTTATATTTCAGTTGTAGAAAACGCCGAAAAAACTGAACTTCCGCAATTTTCGAGAATTCGAGGATTTCAATGAAAATGAGATCTGCACCATTGCCTTGAACATTGTTTCTGCTATCCGAAATAAAAGTTTAATCAAAATATTGGTAGCCATTTTTCAGAAATTTTTGAAAATATTGTTAAAGCTTTATACAAACTACTTTCCCAAAATCAAAATATCTCTACTAAACTCAAAGGGTCTTGTTTACCATAATTTTAATACGAAAATTAAATAAGATAATAAAAATGTGTTTCTGCAATGTTATATGAGCCAGATGCTTGGCATTGACTCCTTAGAGAGTTGATGTTTAGCTCAACGCTTCTTGTGGATAAGTATCCATTTTATCTTCTTAAAAGTCTTACTAAGCAATGTATATTAGCTTATTTAAAAATAATAAGTTATGTGATAAGACAGAATGATTTACCGCTATTTTTCCTAGTTCACGCAGTCGAATAGTTTCGACAGTAGTTCAGAGTAAACCATAAAATGAATTTTTGTGTCTCTATAAAAGAAAATAAAGATGAACATCCAAGTTTCATTTGAATATATTTTCAATATCAGTTTCACAAACGTTTGACCACCCAGTTTTTGCACCAATAACTCATTATTAATGGCTCAGCGAATATAGCGTTTAAATAAAATCGCGCATGCAGTTATCAAGTCAGCTAAAATAGAAAATTACGAACAGATGCGAGTGAAAAAGAACACACTGAAACAAAACAGTGATTCGCTGGATGAGAACATTAAACATATTTAGCGAGTATTTGGGTATTACGGCGTCTGGTGCGTACTTGCTATTTGCGACATAATTAAATTAGATTTTATTTTTGATTTATTGACAATCTTGCAACTACAGTATTAAATAGTGTTCTTAGGAAAGAAATTAATTTACCTTTTTTCCTTCGCGAATATTATTGCAGAAATCGAAGTAAAATAGCATTTTCTAGTCGATAAAAATACATTGCTCAAGTACTATCTTAAACATAATAAAACGGCAAGAATAATAACAAAACATTGAACGATAATAGTATGTTTCATGCAGATATCATTTCTCCTTCCCTACTGTTTGCTCCATGTAATTCACAAACGTCTGTGTTTCATCCTCACGAAGAGGAGTGAGAAGCTGTGTGGCCGTTCCCGGTTTCGCGTAATTATTATTTGTTTATACATTTAAGAAATGTTAAAGAGAACGAACAGTAATCAATTTTACTCCGTAATGATTGAAAATGACACAAAAGAAATATATTTTGAATGCGAATAAATGAACTAGTTGGAGAAAGTGATTAATATCATCATGCAAATTGTTATTTAAAGAAATGATTGGACTATATTTTCACATACATGCGTTAGCCCAATCACAAATTTTATTTAAATATCTTGTAGTTCAATCATTTCAGTGCTGTTCTTCAATTTTCTTATATGATATTAAAGAGTCGAATTTTAGACTACTGTTTGCGATACATCACTTATGGAAGTAAAAAAACAACCGAGATACTTTGACGCTTCCTTGAAGGACTTCGTAAGTAACGTTAGCCTTTTTCATGAAATGTTGTTCAAGTCCAACGTATCGATTCTTCCTCTTCACTTCACGCACAAAATTCACTTATCCGTGCAATTAGCCGCTTAACAAGTTGATCATCGATGAGTTTCAATATTAGGAAGTGATAAGGAACTACGCCAAACCCTATAGCAAAATCAATAATTATTGCATTTACTCTTCCCCTGAATCAATTACATCAGACATGTCGTGAGTAATGGAAATAATCTGTCTCTCACAAAAAAATCATAGAAACAGTCCTACCTGTGGAAAAAACTTTCCTGTCTTAAGCAAGTGATTTCCAACCGAATTAGATAATGATTCTTCCAAACATTTACCGTGTGCTGACGGAAGATATAACTTGTCTCTATTTTTGCATTATCATTTTTACCCACCATTGAAAGTTGGCATGATTATGGTAGATTTCCAGTTACCCTCTACTCCTCCATTGTTGATCATTGTATTAACAATTCTGAACAAATTTGGTATTATAATCTTCCCTGCAATTTTTAAACATATCGTTGGGAATCCGATTCAGATAGAAATATCTGGAATATTTCATTTTCTTCAAATGTGAACGAATTTCCTTTTTATCAATTTTAAATACTTCACATACTTTTTTTGCCCCATGTTAATTTGGCTAGTTTTGTGTTTGTATATAAAACAGAAATAATTATTAAAGACATTGGGTTTTTCTTGGATTACACAATTTTTTAAGGATTCTTTATGCAATCCAAGGACGTTTCATGAAAAAATTTGGATTCATTTATGTAAATATTATGAAAATTGTAGGATTCATGTAGCAGTACCACTTCCCCAAGTTACAATATCAGTTTCAGACTGCCAGACACTTACGATTGATCGGGGAATATCAGTTTTGGAGAAAATCATTTGAACTGGTTTAGAAACTAACGTTGACCACAGACATATCCATAGAAAGAAGTTTGACGACCAATCTATCTTTCAGTATCAACAACCCACCAAAGATAGATTCTAACTATTACAGCAGAGTTTAAAAAAATTACTATCTATAAGAACTAGAATATATTCACTTTATCTTTACCATGGCTGGGCAATAAGAGATTTTTCTGTGTAAAATCACTGATTCTTGGCGCACGATTACACTTTCTCTTCAAACGAAGTAAGGCAAAACATATTACATTTTAAAAATACCAAAATACTGCCAGAACTTACAATATAGTTGCAACTCAAAATTAATCATAGCAGAGCTCGTCTGTAACAAAACTGTATTAAAATACTTCGGTGGATATCGTAAATGTATTGCTAAATCGCTAGCGATATTTGTATTTCTTGTTTGTTTTTTTTACTTTCTTCCAAAGGTAGTGCAAAGTGTCTGGAAAACAAGTGTGCTTAAGTCATTATTGTGGCAACTTTGCTTTCACTTATCATCACGTAATACGTCATTTCACCCAGAATCTATTATTCTGTCGTCAACATCATTATCATCATTTACTGCTCATGCCTCTCCTTTTATTATTAACATTCCGATTAAAATATCATCGAAAATAATACAATAAATAATTGAATGTTTTTAAAATAGTAATGTTTCGTATTAGAGCATCTCTGAAAGAGTATGCCATTCCGAACATTATGCTTGGCAACGCCCGTTCACCTGCCATCGCCCATTCCTGTTTTTTTCTTGTTTTTGTTGTTTTTTTTTTGTTTTTGTTTTATAAGGTTGCTTTTAAACAACTAGGTCATATATAAACCACTTTTAACTGTAGGAGAAACTGTAGAAAGAACACTTACGGACAACACACACACACAAGCGTCCATGCCCGATGGGGGATTCGAACCCAGCGACCCTTCGGGGCAGGTACGTCCCTTCAGCCTTAGCGACCTAGGTTATCCAGGCCGGCAATCCTGCCATGTTTTGTACTGTTTGTGGCGTGGGCGATAGGGGTGCCCTGCTCTGCGCAGCATGCAGAGAACCGCCCTATCGATTTAGGAGGCGAACTCAGTCAGTGGGTCAGCAAGGGCACCCGCACGAACTCCCGGCGCTTCGTTGACACACGTAGGGGATGCAAGCGCATCTCACAGGGCGGGGCAAAGGTGCGTCGCGGTGTCGAATTTCGCGATGTCGTTACCCACATTCGTTATCGTTTCTCTTTGTCTTATCGGATTTATAGAGCAGCCGGCCACTATAATTTTTCCTCCAGACAGCGACTGAATTCGACCTAGCTGACAATGCTAGTATCGAAAATCCTACCGCCGTTGAGACTCGAACCTTGGACGTCCCGGTAAGAGGGACTGCAGTAGTTTGGGGTTAAAATAAATGCAATTTATAAAAAAAACAATTTTTCAAAATTTGCTCCCAATTTCTTGATGCCCTGAGCATCAAAAAATCCTTCCCGGTCCATCGTTCTCTTACTCGTTCTCCAGGTGCGGACAAAGATAATACCTAGCAATTGTAGTCTTCCGTGGCCAGAGGCGTGCGATAGCCTCAACAGTTCCGATTTTGGTACTTCTGCATTGAAGAAGTCCTCGAAAACGTCGGCAACACTGCCCTCGTTGCTGCGTCTCCCGGACAGCCGAGAGCTTCCAAAAAGCATAGTACCTTTCCCCTTTCCTTGAAACGATGTAGGGACGCGGTCTCTTATAGTTCTGGACACACCTTACAAGAGTATCCTATGTGTCCCTATCGGCTTGGACCCGTATTAGCGGAATACGTGGCCTTCCTAGGTACTGCAAGCTGTGGTGCGGTTTTAGTTATATCGGCGTGGAGGCGCACAGAAAAGCAAGTGTACATGTCTCGACTACTAAGTTCACACGTGACACGACTAGGTCTGGAAAAGAGGGATATTTTGCAAAAAGTTGTACATGTTAAGTGGCGATCTTCACCGTGCCACAAAACACGGGAAACTGTCCTTGCTCAAACAGGATTTTGATCCCAGCTTTTGAGTTCAAAATTGCCACCTGCGGTACCACATTAGTGATGTCGGCCTTTTTCTAACTGGGGTCACAGTCTAAGTTACACCACTGGGGTCACAGCGTCACCACCTTTGCGACCCTAAGTTGTATACTACAATTTTTAAGTAGCGTGTGTATGGAAGACCGTAATTACCACAAACAGCATGAAGAAGTGAAATACTCATTTCAATCTTCTATGGCAGGGGCGTCCAACTTCTAAAACCTTCCATATGGTTGCGGGTCATATTTGCATTACTATTACTATTACATATTTGCTACGCGTATGACTTCCGCGCATTGTTTCTTTTGGCTCTGCCTGGCTGCTCTGAAACGGGGGTGATGGAAACATACATGATATCAGGCTGTACCACACATAAAACTGGGAAACACACTGTGATGATTTTGAATTTCTGAATTTAGAAGAAAAAAACTTAAATCTAAACTTAATCTATTTTTTACAATAAAGGGGTTGTTGACCTCGGTTAGGGCGCGTGCGCTAGGCGCACAATATTCTTGCCGGATATAGATGAACGGTCCTTTCATTATAGACTAATAACCTTTCGCAGGACCACAGTAAATGGCCCCGCTGGCCGCCAGGTGCACAACCCTGTTCTATGATTACAAAATATTATGGCAAATTAAATAGGAGAAAAATCTAGAATCGACGTTTTTTAAATGTGGTGTTTGTACAGAATGCTGCAAAACCCATTGGGCAGAAAAATCTGTCGAATGTTAAATAACAATATTTTTCAAAGTTCTACCTTCCAGTTCAATCACATTAATTCTGCAGCATTATGTCACATACTATTTATAAGAGATGGTATTTGAAACTACTAGTCACGTATGTGAAACTCGACTGGAGAATCATAGAGGCAGATCTGCTTGTGACTGAAGAAGCAAAGCAAAGCACTGCACTTGCTCTTCAACAGCTCCTATTAGAACCAGAAAAGCTTTTCCGATTTCTCGACAGAGATTGGTTTTTAAGTATATTTATATTAAATTCATGAAATTAGCATATAAACTGATAATTTAAGCATGTTTTATGGCTGTTTTAAATGATAATACATGGGGAGAGAAAATTGTTTTTCTGTGGCAGTGAAAGCAAACTTCTGTCATTCTTTATAGTATGTCCTGCTAGTCAGTACTCTGGCTATTAGTATCAAAGAGTATGGACTTATAAAACAACTTAACAAGTGTGAAAAATAGTCGAATTGGTTTCTCTTGGTTCTTTCTTAAATTTTTGATTTCAGTCTTAAAGAACACAAATTCAGTTCACACAATAAAATTAAGAGATAATGTATAATAGTATTTGGGGCATTGTATCTATCAGTTAAGTGGAGAAGTGAACCAAATTCATCTAATAAATGCTACAAACGCATCATATGTGTGATTGTCATGTTCTACAAACTTACTGCTAGTATTATATCTAATTGTTTTAGTACCTAAGAAAGTTACGTTGTTATATAATATGCGGGTTTTGCGAACTCAGATGGAGTTGTTTAACTGAGGGGAAAATAAACTGTTAGTGTTGCTTATTACTAGCAGCTTTTTAAGCCAACAATTCACAAATAGACTGACTGGAACAGACTGAACGTCAATATCAGCGCTTTAAAGCTTCGATATTACATTTCAAGATGTTAACAGCTTATATTTCTCCCACCACTCTTTCGCTTCTAACTGGATTGTTAATGTCTCGAAAACTCTGCGGTAAGTAAAATATTACAAAGAAAACCGTTTTTGGCGATCGTTGTTTTTCTGCGTCCCGGATCTAGCAAACCACCGTTCGCATCAAGTGCTTTTATTCAAGTAAAGCACCGCTCCGGAGACAATGAAAGCAGTAGAAACATAGCAGAGGCCGGCCATTTTGCGAGCGGGGCACGCGCGCTGGAAGCCGAGGAAACGGTGGTGGGGCGGCGGGGGCGGGGGGAGGGGTGGGGAGCGGGTTTGCGGAGTGGGTCGGGGAACGGGGCGGGGAACAGGTCAGGGAACAGTTCGGGGAACGGTGTCGGGGAATGGGTTGGAAAATGAGTCGGGAAACGGGTCGGGAAACGGGTCGGGAAACGGGTCGGGAAGAAGATTGGGAAGCGGGTCGGCGAGCGGGTCAGGCAACGGGAAGTGGGTTGCCGTGAGTGGGATGGCGAGCGGGGCAGGGGAACAGGGCGTGGGGAGCAGAGTGCGGGGCGGGGCCAGGAGCGGAGCGGGGCGCTTCTGGCGTGAGGCGCTTCTGACGTCAGAGTTGGCGTAGCGCCGCAGCTGCGTGCGACCACAGGCACGCTCGCCCGCAGCGCCCCCACCCCACCTCCCCTCCTCCTTTTCCTGCCTCTGCCAGAAGTCATCCTCCACTCCTTCTTCTTCTTCTCCCCCATCCTCACCTCTCTTCCACTCACCCCCAGCAGCCACTACTCTGTTCTCCTTCTACACTGCTAGGTCGAATTCAGATGCTGTTTGGAGGAGAATTCTAGCAGTCGACTGCTCTGATCGGTACACTTCGATTCTTTTAACGAGGCGTCTCAATGTCTCACACTAAAAAGGGACAGGGAAGGCAGACCAACAGGGAGCCTTAAAAGTAGGAGCTGTACTGACGTTGCATCTCGGTATTGGATTCTGCTATCCCTCTCCCTTCTTCGTGCGTGACACAGAGACGCCACGTTAAAAAATCGAAGTATAGTTTTTGGTGGTTTCTCCGATCAACACCAGGCGAATACCGAATACCCTAACGAAGTAGGCCACGGACCGGACGTGATTTTTTACTTCCTGTTACTAATCCACACTCGCACCATAATGCACTATATTACCAGAGATGTCGGGAGATTAGAGCTTGTCCCGACTGGCACGGTGCCTCGCTGGTGGGAGATAGCTGGGAATGGAAAATTCCGCGAAAGTCGACATGTATGTCAGCGCCGGATCTCGCCACCCAATGTAAGAAGATCCACCTCCCGGGCACAACGTGTACTACATTTACGGGAGTATTTACATTAACAGTTGACAAGCCAATCAATCAAGCAATCAAGCACCAATCAATTAATATATTCCTCCGCCCTCACCCTCTCCTTTGCTGGCGCCTTTTCCCTCTGGACTCTTCATCTCCCTCTCTGTTCCTCTGTCTTCTCTCTCCAACCCTCTCCCTCCGCGTTCTTTCTGTCCGTTGATAAATTCTGCAGCGCCTTCCAACAGCACTGTCGCCTCTCCCAATTTATTTCGGTGTCGTCTGCGTTGTCCCTGGATCTACCTTGCACAAGCCCTACCCGGCCTCGTACTTCGCACCCTTTCCTCACTATTGACACTGTGGGATCTTATTTTCCCTCACTCCACTTCATCCCGGGCGCTCTATCTTCGTGTTCTCTGCACTCAAACTTCACTTTCAGAGAAACAGCAGTGCCAATACCTGCACAGCTAATTTTATGCAGATTTAGAAACGCTTATCTCAAAAAGTAATCTACGCAAGTAGTTGAAATTTTATAGAAATCATTAGTAAACATTAGAATATGTTGAATACGTTTTCCAACTCACAAACTTGCTTATTAAATGCGCTATGTTGCATAAACTAGTATTATTTGAATCGAGATGGAAAGTAAATTTTCAATAAATGAATGACACAATATTTTGAAAATGTCGCATTAATTAATTTTTCAAAGAATCCCATTATTAAATATCATTATCCTTTCACTCATTACGGCAAGTTTGCCGTGTACTGTCGCCATCTTCTTCATTCACCATCTTCTTTTTCTCAAAAAAGGAAACTGATTTACCGAGACGACGGTAACTTTAATAACTCTCGCTGCTAGTGACCAGAGACAGCAGGAACATAAAGACTCGCCTGTCGATAACGGTCCGTGTAGGGATAAGTTACAGAATGCAACGTCACGCCGAACGCCTCGAGTGGTCTCCGTGCGCCGGAAGGCGAAGAGTGCAATGAGTCACTTCACACTTTGCGATCATCGCAAAAGCACTCACATAAATCAGGGGAGCAACTAGAGAGAAAGAGAGAGATGATTAATTTTCTAAAACCCAATCTTTATGGTCTATCATTAGCGATTTGATAACAACTTCACTACGATAACTGAATTTCTTTTACTCCAAGTGCGAATTTCTGAAGTACAGTGTATTCTGAGAAAGATGTTTCATGACCATTACAAACCGGAAGGTACTTTGAGGACCAATAGTTCTAGGAATCCTCACCATTTCTTATAAATTGACATAATATTTTTGATATATCATCGTAATTGGCCGTAAACGAACAATGTTCACTGTAGGAACATAATTCACTAGTCGGAAAGTTTTTAATTTATTTACGTCAAAAACAGTTAAAAACTGTGTGTAACGAGCTATGGGGAGAAGTGATAGGGAGAAGTTGATATGAGATACTGAAATTGGGATCAAATATACCCATTTTCTTGATAACAATATTCGAATCTGCTTAAAAATAGATTTACTTATAACAAATCAATAAAAATCACAATTTTACAAACGTCAGCGCAAAAGAGTGTATGTTTGAAGTTGCGAATTAATAAATCAATTGAATAAGGAAAAGGATATATTCGGTTACGGTTTCACATTAGGTGTATTGTTAAATGGAAAACAATCTGGACTTTAGTTGCGTACGTTTTTGACATTCATTTGGAACTTTATAAGGACTTAAAATTTATTATTAATCTTTCTTTCTTAAAAGGTTTTATTTCGTTTCTCCCCCTGTCTTCATTAATAATATAGTTTACTGGTTAATTGAATATTTGTGTATAATATAATTAATGAAACGCATAACTAATTGGCTTTGCTTAGACAGTCCTACGGTACTTCAAGTTCATTCTGTAAAATAAGGTAACCGGAGGCAGCAAAAATGCTGCTGAATGAACCACACAAAATTGGTTTCGAAAATACAACGAATAAAATACGCTCGTATAAAATTGCAATAAATAAAAATTTTAACAAAAACGTTCCTGACAAATACTTCTGTAACACCGAAGAGTACATAACAATCCACAGTTCTTTATTTGCCAATATCGTAAAAGAAATGCTGTAACTTAACGGGACGCGTAAAATAGTAAATATTCAACGGCGGGCGGCCGGTTTCTTAGAGCCTTCTTTTCACCATGCAATGCCAAATGTAAAGTCGTGGGGCATAGGCAATGAAGCACAGAATGTGAGAATTAAGTTGGTGCAATACGTGAAAAAGGGAAATAATACAATCACACATTTACAGCCAAAATCTAGATTTCTGCAGTCAAAATCGAGACTTTTATTTCTTCGGACAATAGACACTTTCCACGTGACCGGAGACTGCGTAGTTTTCTTTCAATTTTTGCGTGAGTAGTAAATACAAACGTCAGTCCAACATTCGTTGCCACAGAATGAAGCACAGCAAGTGTCCTTAGTACAGTCCCATTGCTTCCACAAGCAGAGGAGTACTCGCCCAAAATGGTGAGTACGCTAGTAGAATTCTGTTATTTTTGTGAACAATGTGGTCGAGTGCTTCCATTGTGTCTTAACCTGTTTGCCAACCGCCCTCGCAGTCCGCGAGAGCGCGAGTTCCGCGCGGAAGAGGTCGCTGCCACGTCCCCCCACCCCACCCCCCACCCCCGCCGCCGCACCGCCCCTTCTCCCTTGCCACGCGACCCACTTCCTAAGTTGCACACTCGCCTGGGGGAGGCGGGGTTAGGGCGGCTGGGAGTGGAGTGGGGGAGCGCGGAAATATCGCCGGCTCGCCCAAGTAAACCCACCGAGTTACGACACGCGGTTTGAGGAGTAGGAGGAGCAGGGGGTGGGGAAAGGGAGGGGGTGGGGGAGAGAGAGGGGTGGGGAAAGGAAGTTGGAAGGAGGGGCAAGGGGAAGGCAAAGGGAAGGAGAAGAGGAAGAGGAAGGGGAAGGGGAAGGGAAGGCGAAGGGAAGGGAAGGGGGGAGAGGACAGAAGGAGGAGTGGGGAAAGGGAAGGAGAAGGAGGGGAAAAGGAAGAGGACAGGGGGAGGGTGGAGAACGGGAAGGGGAAGGACAGGGGAAAGGGAAATGGAAGCCGAAGGGATGGGGGAGGGGTGGGGAAAGAAAAGGAGGAGGGGAGGGAAAAAGGAGGGAGGGGGAGGGAAGAAGAATAGATGGGGGAGAGAATAGAAAGGGTAAGAAGTAGGGACTGTGTCGAAGAGAGAGGGAAGAAGGAGGAGCTGGGGAAAGGAATGGAAGAGGGGAAGGGAAAGCGAAAAGAACGGGATCAGTGACGAATTTGAATACCAAAAGGAAATTAGTTAAAAAAAGCTGTTAATCACGCGAACGGCTTCAGATGATGTAGGAAGCACTTTCAAACAGTATCATACCACATGAACTTTGCCCCCTTATGTCGTTTTCAGTTGTAGTAGGAGGAAAGAAACAAAAAATTGTTCCAAACTTGAAAAACATTTTTTTGTTCTGAGAAAAAGGGCAATTGTGAAACAATCCTATTGGATAACATTTTTATAATTTTTAATAATAACTTATATTTTATAATTTTGTATTTGTAAATATTGTATAGTATATCAAGTTAATTTCCATTTCCCTTTAATTTTATGCAGATGCACTGAAGACGAGAGGAAAAACTATCGTAACATATGTGCTACGAGTTATAACTATTTAAATAAATCGTGTTTGTGGAAGATTACTTATTTTTCCTCCCGTTATATTATAATGGAAGTTCCACAATACTTCATGTGGAAATCACCGAGTTTAATCCTACTAGAAATAACACAATTTCAGGTAATTAGCGTACAATGAGTTTTATTAACGTCGAATTCTGAATGAAACCCTCGACTTAAAAAGGAAAATAGATGTAAAATACAAGAGGGATCGGATTCGAGCGGAAAATTCGGGTGGCGGACACGGAAGCACGTAGAAGCAGCACGTCTCACAGTGAAATGTGTTGCAGAACATGCATATTTTCCCCTCGAAAACACTAGCATTTATTTCAATTTTTGTGGTACAGTGTAATTTGTTTCAAACACGCAATACAAATATTTCGATTTCTCACTTTTAAATGAACAATTCATGATTGCAATATATGCAAAGTTTCTATATTAATGAACTTATGTAAAGAGAGAGAGAGAGAGAGAGATAATGTATATAAATGTGATATACCGTCAACAATCTCTAGATTACATTCACCTTTAAGGAACGATTGATTATCACAATTACGGTATGTGAAAGATGGGAGGTGTAACGTTCCACGCTACCCACCAATTTCTGTAACGTTGCACTCTGGCAACAATTTCCCCTTGATGCATCTGCTATAACATCTATGCTGCTACTTTTTTTTGTAGTAACACTTCAATTTCCATTTTTTAGCTTTTATTTAATTCTCTTGTACAATGTACGTCAATATCTTAATATATTATATCTTCTCACCTTGTATAATATAAAACTTTACAAATTCCTTCAGAGTAACAAGCTTACGTTCAATTGTATCTCTCTATATTCATCAATATTCATCAATATCCACCAATACATATGGTTGCTAACCTAATTCCCATAACAAGCGAGGTACATCACATGTTACTTGTTTACGAAATAACAATCTAAAATGTAAATAAACATTAGGAATGTACGAAACGTTACAGAGGGTGCTTACGAAAATACGATTTAATGATGACGGAGCAATGGAGATGTGAGAGGCAGCGAAAACAGTGACACGTAGGAGCAGCACGGGCGGTGACGGGTGCCTCGTGTACACGGCACCGGGATCCGACTCGCGGAGGCGCACCACCCCAAGTTCCCGAAGCGATGAATCTCGCGATCCGATGAGAGTTTCACCGAGTCAGGTGAGGGCGCCGCCTTCCGGATCAATCGAGTTTTCGATCCGACCCGACCCGATCCGATCCGATCCGTTGCTGCGACGCGATGCCTGAAAGCAGGGCGTCCGAAGGGGCCGTATTTCTCGTTCGGCTGGCAGAACCAGGGCATCGCCAACTTTTATGCGAGACAGTTTTCCACTCGATAGCGGCACAACTTCGAATAGAACTTCGATAAATTATTTTACATCTTCGATTTTTATTCACCTTTCGTTTGATACGGACGTACGCGAAATATCGTTCCGGATCCATGTTTCTTTTCGTTCCGACCGTGTTTGCGTGACATAATGGAACCGCATCACTTGGCGCTTGTAAATTATTCACACCAGCTAGCGCCGCGCCCCACTCACCTCCCCCCCCCCTCACCCCCCCACCTCCTCACCGACGCATCTGGCTAAGGAAGCAACCCGCAATTTGTTAATATTCCATTTCCTTACAAGATAAATACGCTGATACGAGAAACCCATTCAAGGGGACGTAGTGCAGGGTCAGGAAATGGCAATTAAAATTTACAGACAATTAAATTGCGCGTGGAATCGCACCTCGGTAGAGCCCGGCGGCGGAGGCCGCGACGCGCCTAACATTTCCATTTAGACAACGTGTAAAACCTCCCGGAGATCGGCAGCTCCCCGGGCAGCGGCGGGGGCGGCGGCCGCCTCGCCGGCAGTGGAGGCACGGACATCATACTCAAATCGTAAATCCGCTGTTCATTTGCATGCTAAGAGGCGCGCGGGCCGGGAAGATGCGTTGGGTGGGAGGGAGATGAGCGGGTGAGATGGTGGATGGTTGGGTGGATGTAGGGCGGTGCGGGGTTGTTTGTGTTGGTGAGGGTGCAGGGCGTTGGGGCGGAGTTTGCGGTGGTGTTGTAGCGGGTAAGGTGGCGGCCGGAGGTGCAGGCGTTGGTGGTGACCGCGGAAATGGTGGTGGTGGTGGTGGTGGTGGACGTGAAGGCGATGGTGGGGACGGTTGACAAGGGACGGATGGGGGCGGCGGATGCGGCAGTGGAGGGGTTGGCGGTGGTAGAAGCCGTTTGGGGGTGGTGGTGGTGGTGCTGGTGGTGGTGGTGGTGGTGGTGGAAGCAATGGTGGGGATGGGAGTGACTGTGGCGTTGGCGGTGCCAACAAAGTTAAGGGTGGGCGGTTGCGTGGGCGGCTTAGTGGCGGTGTGGCGGAGGCGGATGCTTTGGAGGTTTGTGGTGGAGGGGATGGTGGGACAGACGGTGGCGGTGGATGTGGTGGAACGGCGGCAACGAAATTGGCAAGGGAGGGGGTGGCGGGTGGTAGTAGTCGTGGTGGAGGCAATGGATTTGTCGGTGGTAGTGACATTGGGGGAAGCCGTATCAGAAACGTTTGGGTGTGGCAGTTGTGTGGGGCAGTGGCGATGGCGACGGTGGTGTTGCAAAGGCGGAAGAGTTGGCTGAGCCGAGGGCGGTGGTGGAGATAGTAGGGGTGGGGGTGACGGTGGGGTTGGTGGTGCCGTCACAGGTTTGGGTGGGGCAGATACGTGGGCATGTGGCGATGGTGGGGCAGGGTTGACGGTGGGGTTGGAGGAGCCAACACAGTTTTGGATGGGCGTTAGCGTGGGCGGTCTCAGTGGCGGTGTGGCGGTGGTGGTGGCGGTGGCGGTGGCGGTGGCGGTGGCGGTGGCGGTGGCGGTGGCGATGTTAGCAGTGGAGGTGTTGGTGGTGAGGCGGTGCACGGGAAGAGAGCCTTGGATTTACCGCGGCGAGCTATCTAATGACAGCTTCCTCGGGCACCGCGGGAAAAATTACCCCAATGAATATTCATGTGTGTAAGAGTCTTCCCGCCGGCCGCCTCCGTCGCCGCCTGTCGGCCGCCCCGCCCCGCCCCGCCCTCGCCGGGCAGACAAACGCCGCGCCGCTTAAAGACGAGCGTCTTCGAGGCCGCTGCCAACTCGCTACTCTTTCTTACTCAAACATTGAGAAATAGTGTGACTGAGTTAATTAGAGTACGTGGATGAATTCGAATGATGGGATATATATTTGTACAGAACATCTCACAATAAATGTTAAACATTTCTAGAGCATATAGAGGATTGAAAATGATCAGTGTTTGCCCATGAATATGATGAAATTCTTACATAACAAAGTTACGCGTCGATACGAAAATTTTAATAACACGTAACACAAAATTTGGTCGTTATGAGATAATTATTGAAAAGATCACCTTCCCATGAATTCCAAGAAAACGTTTCACAGCAATCAACTGTAATGTGTTTATAAAACAGAATATAGCAAAACTTAGATTTTGATTACCTTCTAATGAAGCATTTGCAATATTTTCTCTCTCTACCGAAAATTTACGACTTGCGAGATTTGTCCCCGATTCACGCAGGTCCATCATGAATTGGTGTTTGGCAGATACACAATCTGGCTCGTCAAAGTGATTTCATTTTGTATGTATATATGTATGTATTACTTGGCGCGACAGCCCGTGAACGGGCTGAGGCCTACCGGCGACGTCCCTGCCTCGCGGCCATAGGTTACGCGGGTACGTGTGGTTAGCACGTAGACATCCCCACGCCGTATTCCGGTCTTCTCATCTTGAGAAGTGAATTTTCTCATCGCCACACATCAACGTATGCTGGGAAGGAAAACGCACACTATAGTCTTGCCTCGACTGGGAATCGAACCCGGAGCCGCCTAGTGGAAAGCGAGCACGCTGGCTAAGCGCTGTCACGAGGCTGATTTCATGTAGTTGGACTAATATTCAAATGAGCTAATTTGGTCAAAAATAGTTACACATATGTGAATAATTACAAAGGTTTGTTGAAAATGCACAGATTTGTGAACTATTCGTACAACTGAGTAAGTTTTATAACACAAGACGGCCAATTTTCGATAAAATATACCAGTTTGACGCATGTAATGAACGATAGAGAAAAATTAAGCGGCCTTGGCGAATAATCGAAAAGACGTTAAAGTAAAAAAGAAAAGCATATGTAAAGAAAAATATTTGTTCAAATTTGTTATTTTTTAAACATGCCTATTTTGAAAATCTACATCTTATAATACGTACTATTTTCAAAAATCAATTATAAAAAATTATGTGTGTCGTTAAAAAATCAGTGATATATGTTTGCTTATAATCACCGCTCGTTTTACTGTTTTATCGCATAATTTTTGAAGCAGCAAGATCTCAGCTGAATACGCTTTATTCTGCAGTTAAAACCATTTAAGGCACATGAAAGCATAGTTTCTGCTTCTGTTCGCATTATGATTATATTGTCTCCGGATTCCTGTTCATTTTCATCATTTGCTTCCTTACATCGTTTAAGAAACAACGGCGGTAAATGGGGGCGTTCGATGTTCTACGGTACCCCAAAAAAGTAATCTATTTGAATATTTAATCATTTGTATTATTTATAATATTAACTTTTAAATAATATAACTAGGGACCACGTAAAATAATGACAATAAATATACAAAATTAGTTCGTTAACGGAAAGGGAAACAAAGCTATTTAACATGACTTCATTAAAACAACTCGTTAGAGTGAAAATTAAATAAACATATTTAGTCTTTTCTGTAACATACACAATTTTCGCAGTGCACTTTAAAACGTACGAAATAATTTTGCTAACTAGCAACTTCATATTAAATGAACGTTCATTCTTCGCCAATTCAGGCGTTACGTGGCGACTTATAAATGCAAGTAATCCATTATATAGGATCGGAGGTGAGTTAGTGATGAGGTGATTAAATTATTACTGTGACCGTTTAAGAATGTCATTCAAAACAAAAGTAATATTGCTTCGCTTAACTTAGCGACGGTAATCTGAGTTGAAACTTAGTTACAATCGTAAAAAGAATATGAAATTTTCGAAGGCACTTTCATACATTCAAGTAAGTTATCTAAAGACTTTGGAACCTTGGGTAGCTGATGGACAGCGTGATAGCTTTCTCTGAGGCGGGTCGCGGTTTGACGCGATCACTGTTTTGATTCCCGGACAGGGCAATAACGAAGCTGTAGCATTCTAATACAAATCGTCTCAATTTTTATAGCTGTGTGACGAAAGAAAGCTCGGGCATGCCAAATAAGCTACGTACAGTGACGGGAATGCATCATTCTTGCTGGACACACAGATAGTAAAATAAATAAAAACGGGCCCAGGCCTGGGAATACCGCTTGTTGGTCAAAGCCGGATTAATCTGACCCTAAAATGCGAAATACAAATTATTATTTCTTATTCACTCCTAAAGAACACGCAGCTTCAAGAAACTTGTATTTACAGGGGGGGAATGTATTGTATGCTAATGAAACTGGTTAGTGATGAATCATTTTTCCTATACTTTTGGAAAAAACAAGAAAAGTTTATACGGCACAGATTGAAGACTCATAAATTGCGTCGTCCAACAGATAACATGCGACGTGAAGAATACGAAGTTCTGAGTGAAATATTCTGACAATATAGGCTAATAAAATATTAAAGGAAAAAAAACTGCAAGCTACTAAACTCTTGATAAGTACCATAACCAAGAGATACGAGTATAAGGATAGACAAAATCAGCCGACGAACTTCAGGTGGACCTTGGCCAACAAGCCAAACATATTCCGCAGGGCATAAACGACGAAGGTGCATCTTGAGGGGTGCCGCAGGGGTCAGTCTCGTACATCACTCGGACACATTATCGGCCTCTCGAGGACGAGCGCGAGATCCGTGACGACCGCTCGTCAGACGAGAAACACGGCGCTGCGCCTCGGGGAAAGGCCTCGTCGCCCGTCGCCCATCGCCCGCGCAATCTCCCACGCCCACGTCACCGTGGGAGGGGCGATCCGCCCGCGCTGCAGGGGCAGAATAACGGCGCTGCTCACAGCTCGGAGCTTGTGCCTGCGCATGTCAACCTCTTATTATACAGGTTGTCCGGGGAGGAAACATAAAAACTTCAAAAATAAGCTCTTAAGACGATTTTAGCAATTTTATGTAATAAAACACGTGAGTATTCCGAATGGCTAAGCCGCAATAACTCCTCAAAAGTTTTAAAAAATGTGTAAGTAATGATTTGTATTTTAGAAGCATGTAAACACTCCAGAAAAATGTAAATTAATTATTGTTTACAAAAGAAATGAATATATTTGTTCAGAAACAAAAATTAAGCGAGATATAAATAAGCAGTCGAATTATGTTCACTGTTTTTTTATTTTTCGGTCATCGATCTTGGTCTTATCGTGATTTCTGTATGCCGCAAGGTCTTGAGCAACGCGCAAAGGATTGGTTTTGTACTTCCTCCTCCATTCCGTCCTCACATTCGTCCTCAGGGACCAGAGATGGAACGGTACCTTATGAGACCCATTCACCAAGACTCAGAAAGACACCCGCAGTGCGGAGAGTACGTGAATTTCAGGATAGTGACATCACCTGCTCGAAAGCAGTATCCAGTATCAGGGAGGAGAGGAGAGGCAGATAGTAATGGGAGGGGAAAAGAAAGTCAGAGGTAAAGAACGGAAAACATTTCAGAGTGAAACAGAGACAGAGTAAATGAGATGTAGAGGAAAAGAGACAGAGATGTAGAAGGAAAGAGAGCGAGATGTAGAGGGAAAGAGAACGAGATGTAGAGGTAAAGAGAGCGAGATGTATAGGGAAAGAGCGAGATGTTGAGGAAAAGAGAGCGAGATGTTGAGGGAAAGAGAGCGAGATGTTGAGGGAAAGAGAGCGAGATGTTGAGGGAAAGAGAGCGAGATGTTGAGGGAAAGAGAGCGAGATGTTGAGGGAAAGAGAGCGAGATGTTGAGGGAAAGAGAGCGAGATGTTGAGGGAAAGAGAGCGAGATGTTGAGGGAAAGAGAGCGAGATGTTGAGGGAAAGATAGCGAGATGTTGAGGAAAAGAGAGAGAGAGATGTTGAGGGAAAGAGAGCGAGATGTTGAGGGAAAGAGAGCGAGATGTTGAGGGAAAGAGAGCGAGATGTTGGGAAAGAGAGAGAGAGATGTTGAGGGAAAGAGAGCGAGATGTTGAGGGAAAGAGAGCGAGATGTTGAGGGAAAGAGAGCGAGATGTTGAGGGAAAGAGAGCGAGATGTTGAGGGAAAGAGAGCGAGATGTTGAGGGAAAGAGAGATGTTGAGGGAGAGAGCGAGATGTGAGGGAAAGAGAGCGAGATGTTGAGGGAAAGAGAGAGATGAGAGGAAGGAGAGAGAGCGAGAATGTTGAGGGGAAGAGAGCGAGTGTGAGGGAAAGAGAGCGAGTGAGAAAGAGAGTGAGAAAGAAAGATGTAGAAGTGAAAAGAGAGAGAGAGATGTAGAGGGAAAGAGAGAGAGAGAGAGAGAGAGAGAGAAAGATAGAGATGAGAGAAACAGGAAGTGAGCTGGCTAATGTTAGTCGAGATATTATGAAACACAGCATGCCAGGCTTCCCTTAAGAACGCACATGTGGCGGATCTTTTCTTCGCGACCCATTCTTTAATAAAGGCACAGCAATAACGTTGCCCTACGGCACGAATGCGCTGCGTGTCCATGAGACAGAAGCTCGCTGCTAGGCGCGTGGGCTCGGCTCGGCGACGAAGTCGCGTGTTGCGGACGGCCGTTAAGAAATTTTAGCAAGTGTTTTCCCGCAGCAAACACAAGTTATCTCGCAAGTAGTCGAGTTTATGCTCGCGGAGATAAAAGTTTAAGAGGCGTGCGGGTGAGCGTTTGTCAAAGAGGTTCTCGCTACTTTTAACGCTTATGGGGTTCGTGTCTCCTACTTGTAGCGAGCAGGCATAAAAAAGTGAAGGTCGTCTTGGTCGGTCAGCTACAAATTTATAGACCGTGGGTTTCACCACGTTCACTGCTGCAAACTTCGCGTGATTTGGACTCCTCGGTCGATGCGGTA
The DNA here is from genome assembly GCA_031308135.1 of Acheta domesticus. Lineage (NCBI taxonomy): Eukaryota > Metazoa > Arthropoda > Insecta > Orthoptera > Gryllidae > Acheta > Acheta domesticus. Next base: position 24,486,131 of record JAHLJT010003656.1, on the reverse strand, counting down.
GTTAAATTGATTACCTTAGAAAGTTAATCCATGTTTTACATGGTATTCAATCTGCAAGTTGATTAAACTTACATAGCCATCGAATACTATCTAACACTTTGTGACAGGTAGATTATGAATGTAATTTGTTAGCTTTTGAGGTTTCCGGGGTTCATTTTTCAGTTTAAAGCTTATCATAAACTATTGGTCTTTCTCTGGTTAATTGCAATGATAGAATTAATATTATACTCTCCCGAAACCTTACTGTTGTTTTTTAAAGTCAAATAAATGAACAATCCAAACCTATGTTTTCAATGTGCAGGACGTTTATTATTTTTAACAGATATTAGAATTAAAATGCGTATTTTAATTATCGTGTGTTTCATAATATGTTTACTTAATTCGTTTTAAATTTTACATCCTTTAACTATTTTGAATACTAGTGGCCTGCAGTAGATAAATGGTGACCTGAAGCGACAAAAATAGCTGTTCTGAAACGACACACAGGAATACTAAAGCTTCTTTCTTAGATGTCGTATAACGTCAGTTCCCTCGTCGGCAATGCCTACGCACTGTGTATGAACATTACGGAGTAGCATAATCAAATATTTTTAATCAAAATCGAAACTCTTTCATTGTTCCTTAATTTTTCCAATCATCCCGAGTAAATAACGAAATAATCGACTTTCTCGCATGGCTTCATTTTCCGTCATTTTATGCTTATATTCCAAATTAGTAATATCGATAGAAATCAAAGTTAAGCTTCAATTAAACTGACTGAAACACATTTGATTTTCAAAATGTATGTTGAAATTACAATACTACGCTTGAATTTCATATTAAATACATATATTTTTTGTAAAGTGGTTCCCTAATGTTGAAAACATTTTTCTCGCATACCTACCCAGCATGCGTTCGACAAAATTAAACCAGTGATCCACAATAGCACATACGTTCTCGCAATATTACATTGTTATCGTTGTGTACGACGGGACGCGCAAATAGAGCAGCATTTGGAGCCGTGTTTGAGAAACAAAAGTTTCGAAAATTTCAAGCGCAACTTACGTAAAGACTACTCGTTTTTTTCTACAAATTTTACATGTCCTTATTTAAAACGTTAATTTTTTTATAACAGACTTTGTCTATCTTCAATTTTGTGTTCAATCAAATGTCTATCTTAAATTTTGTAGTTTCGAAATTGTTTTTTGCAATTTTCGAAACGTCAAGGATAACTTTCTCTTCTTACGAAGAACTTTGTAAAAAGAAAAAATAATGACACACGGAATTATTAAATTTACCTCAAAATCGAGTAATGGATTTGAAATGCGATTCAATTAATCACAAAGACGTATGTTAATAATATGTTACTCAATGCTTTACATGTGTGTGTGTGTTCACGATGTCGTTACCTCATCAGATAATAATTTCATTCACAGAATGTGTTGCAAAAGTAGTTTAAGAAGATGCTGAAGGAAGTAAAGGCATAGAAATTGACACAAAGACATGTTGATTATAGGATAAAAGATCGTTACAATTTTTTTCAATATCATAAATCCTTAGTTTTAACTTGATATTTGAGTCAACATATTTTCATAAAAAATAATTTATTTTCATAAAAAATTGCTGTCACCGAAACCAAAAAATTAAAAGTTATAAATCTATCACTTCTTGTAGATTTTATATCACTGCCATATTAACAACGAGTTGGATGAGTTCGGTTCAACTTGACTACGACTGCTCTTCACCCTCGAATAGTGACATTACATACAATATGAACCCATCCTCGCCCCTTTTCAATGAACATATCTATCATAGGATCATTGTTCTTTTCGTCTGTTTTATTACTTAAAACATTTACATTAATGCCCAAATTTATTAACAAACATAATCACATTACATTACAAAACTCTGTATTAACGTTTTTGAACACTTCAGCCATCTAGTTGCCTTTTTGATCTATTTGTGGCTCTCGGTTTGCTAGCCCATTATTGTCAAATCATTAAAATATAAATACACCGTCTACATGCACAGTTGGTTAAAACATTCGTCGATTAAAGTATACGTTATTAATATATAGGTTCACATTACACTTCGTTCTCATGACACACTTGTTTCGACCCAAAATACGGCCCTAAATTTCGACTCTAAATACGCTTTCCGCCAACGCTTTCGATTTATCATGTCCTAGTGAATGTTTATTTCTTTTCCTTTTAGCTCTCCTTGGGCTGAGAGTGGCTCGCCGGCCGACACGCTGGTTCGTCAAGCACATGCCCGCCTGTCCGCCGACGCCCATAAAAGACGGACGTCCCCATAAAGGAGGAACAGAGCGCGCCGGCCACCATAAGCGGCGGCCCAGTAAAATATGCAATCATGTGCGGCCCCGCCGCGGCCCGGGCGGCTCGTGTCGGGTCGGGTCGGGTCGGAGAGCCAAGACAGCAGGTCGCCGCGACCTTCGCTTCTGAGCAGGCGCGGTCGCTGCGCGGGCGTTCAACCCTACGAGGCCCAGGCTGCAAGAGATACTTCACGCCCGCTACTCGCCCCACCTCTCTCCACTACGCTCTTACCGTTCTGTCTCTCATTGCCTCTCATTGTCTCTCTCTGCCTCTCTCATTATTTCTCTCTGTCTCTCTCTCGTCCTCTCTCTGTCTCTCTCACTGTCTCTCAGCCTCTTCCTGGCTCTCTCTGCTTCTCCCTACCTCTCTCTCTGCTTCTCCCTGCCTCTCTCTGCTTCTCCCTGCCTCTCTCTGCTTCTCCCTGTTTCTCTCTGTCCCTCTGCCTCTTTCTATTCCTCTTCCCCTGTCTCCCTGCCTGTCTCTCTCTCCGCCTCTCTCTCTCCCTCTATTATTTCTCTCGTCTTTTACTTGCCTCCTTTTCTCATTTGTCAGTGCGTTCTCTCTCGCCCTTTGTACCCCTGACACTTCGTTTCTCTTCCCTCTGTTTCTCTCGCACTTACTCTCCCTCCTCTTCCATTCTTTTCCCAACGTGTTCTCACTCTGTCCACATTCCTCTCCTCTTTTTTTCTCCCGCATTCCTTCTCTTCTTCACGTCATCTCTTTCTCTTTCTCCGTCTTTTCCTTTTCCCTCTACCTCTCATCTCTGTTCCGCCCGCACAAATTTCCTCTCCCCTTTTTCTTTTCTCCTCGCCATTCCTTTCTCATCTCCTTGCCATCCTTTTCTCACCAACCCCCTCTCATCTCCTCTTAAGTGCCCCTCTCCACACTACTTTTTCTCTAACCTCTCTTTCTACCACTCTCAATTCCTCTCCTCTATCTCCCTCCTCTCTCTTATTCCCGCCCACACACTTCCCTATCCGATATCTCTTCAGGTCGGTCTCTACCTCTCTCATAAGCGTCTATTCGGGCTCAATCCATTTTCCAATCCTAAGGTTGGAAATCTCTTACCGCCTCATACTTCTAGGGTATTTCTGTTGTTTGAGATGCAATCAGTACAATTATAATCCAGTAAGCTGGTCTCTGTAACAGTGCGTAATAAACACTGGAGTATGAAATCCATCGGTTAAAAGAGACCTACAAATATGCCAGAAAGGAAGTAAAAAAATGAGAGAACGACTCATGGTGAGATTCATTGGGGGTTAGCTCGTTAGTAAACTAAAAACGTTTGATGTTGCTATTTACTTTGTGTTTTATAAATACAAAATTTAGTTTGAACGTTTTCTAATTTGAAAGATCGGGGACTAACAAAGTAGTTACTTAAATTACTGATACCCTGTTTCCTTGTACAAGATATTCATTGGTTTATACGAGCTAAAACCCAAATTTTAATATTCACACTGGAAAACTATGTAGTATGAAATGTCAAAATATGTACATAAATATGTAATGAAATCGGTATGAATAAGTCATAAGTATGTAAAATCGGCTATAATATGTAATATTAAAATTCACTAATTATAAAACAAATTTACGTAATACAAATTTACACTGATAAAATATTTCCAAAACAAATTTTTAAAATAATATAATCGTCTTAAAATCGTTTGGAGAACACAATTTAATGCGCATTTTGTACCAAAAACTGTTCCGACAGTAGTAAAATCTTCATCTACTGCTATTCAGAACCATAGCAGCTTGACTAGACGCAATAAATAATCATTCGTACAAATTGGCGATATCTTCGACCAGCAAACTATCAGTGTAGCTAGAAGACATCTCAGTGAATGTTAAATGTCGGTGTTTGCCAATATTTCTCCGAAATTGAAGTTAAAGGTCGAGATCAAAGGCGTCAGTGATACTTTTCACTCCAAAAGGTGACAATGATCTTAGTTGCTGACGTGTACTTCCCGTCACTGAGATAACTGAAATTGACGCGCCGGACTGTGAGAACATCCGACTTCTTCTTCTTCCGAACGCGTCTTCATGTAGGGGTACCTGGAGTTGAGAGCAGGCAGTAATAATGTAGGGGAGATGCTGATTTTTATATTCTTCTTTTCGTAAAAAAAAGTATGTAATAAAATTGAAGAAGATTGATAGAATAAAACGCATTCTGTGAAAACACCAAAAATATGTAATTTATGTAATGTAGTATTGAAAATTTAAAAATATGTGCGAAAAAACTTGAGTATTGCGTTAGGAAGGCGACGATTCTCCAAGATTACAAATTTGAAATCGGTAAGTAGAAAGACAAAAATCATGTCTCTAGTTATTATATTGTATTATACAATGGCATTGGGTGATTTTAATGTCATCTTCACCATGAAAGGCACTTCCTGACTTTGTGAATTTCTAGTGATGGTTCTTTTTCATCAAGTATCCAATGCAATACCAGGGCTAAAAGACCATGAAGCATAAGCGATTTTAAAATGTAATCAAATCAGTAGGAACAAGAAAAAATCTGAAAACGAAAATAGCTTTTTCCGATCAAATAAGTGCGCCAAAGCCAGGATTCAAATATTCCAAACATTTGTTATCCACGCCGGCAGGAACGCAATATATAAATAAATTGGCAGAGAATTCGAAATTCAGATCCATTTCATGCGTTTGCGAATCACCAGTCGATAGATTTGGAGAGACGACGACGTCAGCCAATAAACGCCTCAGACGACGCGGGAAGTCGTAAACGCGGAATACGCAACTCCAGCCCGCGACGACGGGGACTGAGGAGGCGAGAGAAGAACAACAGGAGGCGCAGAACGAAACGGAGAGGCAGTTGGCGACGGTTGCAAGGACCGGAGGGAGACTGAGGATAAAGTAGTTGCAACGGCAAGAGGAGGAGAAGGAGACAATTAAAAATATGAAATTAGTGAACAAGAGAGAAAGGAAAATGAGAAATATGATGGGAAGGAAAAAATAAGAGGACAGAAAGCAGGAAGAGGAAGTGGAAAGATAGGCAAAGAAGACAAACATGTACGAAAGGAAGGACAAAATATATGAAGAAATTGAAGGAAAGAGAAAAATGACTTTAAACCATGATAGTTGATGATAAATAGGAATAAAAGGTCAAATAAAAGAAATGAGTAGCAAAAAGAAATTCAAAACAACTTATAGTTTGGAACGCAAAGATGGTGCCGAAATTGGCATTGGCAAAAAGAAATAAAATGTGACAGATATTAGTGTGCAAACAGAAATAAATAAGATGAAGAGAGGATTAAATAATAAGAGAAGAGAAAGAAACGATAAGAGAGAAATAAGAAATAAAGAGAAGAGAAATAGAAAAGAAGAAAGGACGAATAAGAGAGAAAGAACAAGGTGAGGACGAAAAGAGAAGAAAGAAAGAAGAAAGAAAGATGAAAACTAAGGAGGGAATTAAAAGAAATAAAAAATATGACCAGAGAAACTACCAAGCTGAGGAGAGAAATAATGAAAACAGGAAATCAAGAAATAAGGCAAGGAAGAAAAAAGAAGAAAGAAGGATGAAAAGTAAAGTGGGGAGTAAAACAAGATAAAAGAGGAAGAAACAAAATGAAGATGGAAAAAAATTAAGAAGAGGAGATAAAAAATAAAGTGAGATCGAAAGAAGAAAGACAAAAAGTAAGAAGGGAAATTAAGAGGAAAGAAAAAATACGAGCAGAGAAAGAAACAAAACGAGGAGAGAAAGAATGAAGAAGTGGAGATACAGAAACACGGTGAGAGCGAAAGAAGAAGAGAAGAAGAATGCAGGAAGAAAAGTAAGAAGAAGGAAGCAGGAAGGCCCTCTGTGGAAGCGTGGGGAGGGAATGCATAATGCAAGACGGAGGACGCCCCGCGCCGCCAGCGCCCTGCGCCCCTCAGGCGCCGCGGTGACGCAGGGACTGCGGTGACAGCGGAGACAAGCCTTCAAGCAGGAGGGCCATGGAAATGAAACTCAAGAGGAGGAAATATTAAAAGGATTTGTAAGGAGAAACGTCACGGAAGAAGGTGAATGGGGATAATGACGTAATAAAAGGAAAGCATTACAGCAGGGGTTCCAAATTTTGAAGAGGGGGGGGCAATGATGATCAAAGACGTCGATTGGAGGGGGGGTAACAATATTATGAAACGGCACCTGATCGGTATAATAAAGACCCCATTGATTACGAAAACAATAAACTTGAGAGTTAATTGTTTTCTGATATTAAGCAACAAAACATTTAATAATAAATTACAAATTCGCTCCTCTCGTGTCGTGCCCGTCGTTTATCCTTATGAAGTAGAATGTTTAGAAAGCTCAAAAAATTATCTCTTCCTTCTCAACGATACACTACCGCAAAGAAATGTACTCCCCGCAGTACACACTTGAGAAATGTAATGCCCAGATCCTAAAAAGCATTAGGGATTTCATAAGCATCGCAATACTATGAACATTATAAACTTAGCTACTTAAAACGTAATTGTCTTCGATTATTGAAAATCGAGAGTATTGGTGTACGAAATTCTTACATTTAAGGCATTTATGTGACATTATTTTTGAATATGTTATGATTACGGATGCTATAGATTAACAACGTAAGGGGAGGTCGATAAAAGTAAACAATTTTCTTGAAAGGGCTCGATGAAAAACAAAGGTTGAGAATTCCTGCGTTACTGGAATCCAAAGACAAGGAATAGAGTGTAAAGAAAAGTGTTGAGATGATGTAAACCCAGAAAATGAAATATAGGGAGCCACATACTGTAAAGCATAGAATAAATGTTTGTGTATTGTAGAGAAATAGAGTAAAAACTTAAACAGACAATATATAAAAAATGTGTAACTACATATTCAGTTTTTAATACGAGGAGCAAACATTCAAATGAAGAGAAGTCTACTTCACTTTTTCCCAATAAAAATTTTAAAAAATAGAAATTTTACACGTTTGAACACCGTCCTTATCTCGACGAATAGAGTTGTAGTTAATGTATTGAAAGACATTTCATTTTCCCCCCATGAAATAAAATTTCTTGATAAAAAACAGAAGAATTCAATTTTTGCCAAATGTACATGCCTATACATTATTGAGCTTCACAGAATCGCAATCTACGAGTCACCTTATTGTTGCGCCATGCTGCTGCGACGCTGGGCACATCACGGTGTAACATATATAGTTGTGCCAACTAGCCGACTTTGGGGCAAATTTTCTGAAGCCAGTTTGAGGTTAGTTCCTCCTTTCTCCGTACGGTGTACACGATCGGTTTGGGTCACGGTGTAAGATCTTAAGATGACATCTTAAATTGTAGCTATTACACAGTTTTACAAAACTTTTCCTTACTGTTCGTTAACATTTTCGTTACTGTTTGCTCTAGACTTTACCAATTCCACCGCGAAACGAGAAATCACCGACATGAAATATGGAAACAGCTGACAACAGAACTGTCGAATGAATCACGACGAATCACGACTTTTTCCAAATGAGACCCAAAGATCGAAGCGCTTATTTGCGAGAACTGTGAGAACTAGCTTCACATAAGCTTTAATTTTAGACTGAGAGTGGACACACCTATACTTCGGTTTTTCTTTCTTGGCGCACGGGGGGGTGTCATCAAAATGGAATACCTCACGGTATTTCGCGTCGTTCTCAGTTTGTGCCGCCAGATGTCGCAAGATCGCCAGCCCTGCTCGATACAGTCGTGATCAAGCGACTCTTAGCGGCACAACTGAGAACGACGCGAAATACCGTGAGATATTCCATTTTATTGACCGCCCCCCGTGCGCCAAGAAAGAAAAACCAAAGTGTACGTATCTTACACAGTAGGGCCCATCCATGACTGCAACAGGTCCCATCGGCCGCCGTCAGAGAGCGACACACAACCAGAGACATGGCCCGAAATCTAGTGCCTGTGAATGAACCATTTGTGCCAAGTGCTTGGATCCCTTTGATTGGATACTCTTTGGATTGGACAGACATTTCAAACGTCGGCATACACACGGTTAATTAATTGTGTTAAATTCTTGCTCGAAGGCCCCTTTATAAAAAACAAATCATAAGATAAGAGACCATTTGACATTACATTACTTACCTCACCATCGTCATTAACAGGGATATACATTTAATCATCTAGCAACGCTGGTATAAACCATTAATTTGTAGCGTAGTGCTAGATGGATGTCTCCTCGCCATGCAAGCTGATGGCTGTGAATAATGCATTTCTACTTGAATCAGCTATGATGCAACTTATTTAATTATAGCAATCACGTGGATTGCTCACTGATACTGCAATTATGTGAATTTGCAGTAATCGCTCGTATCACGGGTAGGCGAATTTTATTATGGCTAGATGTTGTTTAATTTAATTCATTGGTAAATATTATCTGGTTACAGGAAATTCTTATAATTCTCGCAACCTGCAAACAACTTATTTCTCTTATCATGAGATAATTTGTGGGTTCAGTATTGCAATATTTTAGTCAATATTCTTTCTATTATCAAAATGACAGCTTCTATATTATATTTACTAATAACTCCCTTATTGTAGAGCTTTTTAATTTGAATTGATCATTGTTTTGATAATTGAAGTTTAATGACTTTGAAGCTAGCAATGTAACTATTTCTTTCATTTAAGAATTATACTAACTTTACTTCTGCACATGTGTATTAATAATTCACCCATTAAAATACTTCAAATTCGCAATCCTTGTAATGCACCTCCTTGTGTCTGACCTACTGCTAGGAAATGGGCATGCACGTAAAGTACAGACCACAATTATTTCAATGCCTAAAACTAAGAAACAATGAAGATCGGAGAGAATTCTCTGCGCATAAAAAGTTATGAACAGTAATTCCCTCAAAAGTGCTGTTAAAAATGTAGATGTGTTAAAAAAACAAAAGAAAATCTAGAAAGCTTTTCCGAACAAAAAAGAACACCAATAAGGAACCGGGAAAAATCGAAGCGAAAACTGTGACATTTGATCCGATACAGAAAGCGAGACCCTCGAAGAGCGGCGAAATGAACAGAGGCCCCAGAGCAGCGGCCTAGAGGGATAGACTGCTGGGAGTGTGGGAGAACAGAACGCACGCGAACTTCCGCCCCCCAGACCCTCCCACTCACTCTCTCCCACCCACCCCTTCTCCTTCCCCACCCCTGCTTCTCTCCCGGGACTGCCACCACCTTCGCCGCAGTTCCTATTTTAGCTGCACATTATATAATGCCCGGGCTATCATCCTGGCGGCTCACGACAAGCCTGCCGGCGCGGCATAAATTTTCGTTTCAATTAGGCAGTATATTCAAAGCCGCCTGCGAGGAAGGAAGGAAGAAAGAAAATGGAACACGCCGTGAGGAAATTTGAAGATGTTGAGGTAGGAAAGAGGAACCGAGTTCTGCTGGTTCCGTATGTTACGCGAGCTGTCTTGTGAAGTGGTAAAACGTAGCTGTTCTTTTGTTCCTACATGTACTACTTGATATGGGGCGGATAAGAGGCATAGCCCCATTGCACTCAAAACACATAGCTATATTTCCTGAAGTCTACATCAATGAAGGAACAGACAAAGGCGTATGAAAATTGGCGTGGCAGTTCCATTACTTATTTTAATTGATCTTGTAAATAGCAGTACCGGGCACGTAGCCATGTTTTCAAATAAAAGAAAATATTCCTAATTCTTGATCTCGTGGGTTTATAGAAATGCTTTGCACATTTTCTTAACCATCGCGTCACTTAAAACACCAACTGGCAAAAGGTGAACGTATCTCTGTGTAGTGGACAATATATTACGCACCAACATACAATTCCCTGAAGAAGCAAAAATGATCGTGTGTAAAAATGACAAGGTCGGAGCTACGGTATGGAAATGAGCTCAATCAGATTAATCTTCTATTAGAAAGAAAAGAAAAAACTCATCGAGAAAGATAAAAGAAACGAATAACTAAGAAATAAATAATTACGAGGGTCGCTCAAAAAGTAAAGCTCCACATTTTCCCCTTCATGCAATAATAATGGTAGGTAGTTGTAGTTGTTAACCCGTCAAAGTTTCGTATTTCCAGCGTTAGTGCACGAAGTTTCAAGTCTCCCCTACAGATGGCAGGCAGTTGCTTGACGAACTGTTAAAATTGCGTACATTACGTACGTGAGGTACGTTACAAACAGCGAGCTGTGATTGAGTTCCTCGTTGCGGAGAAGGAAACTGTTGTGAGCGTCCACAACCACTTGTGTGCAGCGTATGGCACCTCTGCTGTCGCCAGGAGTATTATTGGACATTTGGGTAAACGAGTTAGAACTTCGGAAAGTGAAGAATGAGATCTCCATGATATGCCGCGCACCGGGCATCCCGCCACAGTGACAAATCCTGACATGCTGGTAATTGCCTTTTTGGGATATTGATGGTATCACTCATATATTACGCCCAATGGCAGTACCAACAATTCAAATTCATACATCAACACTATACCCTAAAGAAGCACTTGATCAATTTCAGAAGAATTGTGCACAAAGCTCTTGCACGATCACTCACGCCTGCACACAAGTGTCGCAAACAAGAGAAACATCGACAAAAATGGACTGTGTTTCCCCAACTATCATGCAGTAAGTATTTAGCCCTCTCCGATTTCCATCCCTTTAAGCCACTGGGAAACGCTATTCGTGGAAGAAAAAATGAAGATGACCCGAAATGAAGGAAAAGCAACGTCGTCAAGAAAAGACTTTGCACAGTCAAGGCATGCACACCCGTGTTTCACGCTGGCGCAAGACTGTACAATTCGATGGAAATTATGTGGAAAAATAGAGCCAGTAGAATAATGTATTAATATTGTGTGCAAATTTCAAGTTCTTCCAATAAATATTTCTGGAGAAAAAATGAGGGGCGTTACTTTCTTATCGACCCTCCTACATCAGAGAAATCTTGAACGTTACAGGCATAACTACTTGGAGTATAGAAAGCAGATCATTTTGAAATTGTCATAAATCATTAATTCTCACTCAGCACAACAATATTGGATTTTAAAATTAGAGCTAACTATACAAGCAGATTTTGATCACTCCTTGTAGTGACAAGATTTATTTTGTCCATGTAAATACCACACCGTTATTCATTCTCCCCACCTTTTAAAAAAGATCACAACTATATTTTTTTTAGGATCATTTTAATTATTTTTGTGACGTTCACTGATATCTGCAAGATTATCAGCAGCAGCTTATTAATTTGTTTCGAGAAAAAATCATTCTTGGCTTGACGTAAACTTTCCTCATTAAAGAATATCGTAAAATTATCTTGGAAATGTGAAACATTAGAGACGTACTCGTGTTTTCATAATCTAGATTTCCAGAATTCAGTGTGTGAAAGCAATTAAAACGTAAAGTCAGTAAAATAAAAGAGGAATAATGAAACTAAGTTTTAGTAAGAATAATGATATTACGTTTAACCCCAAAACTTGTTAGAATATTACATATTCCTATACCTTCAATTTTATATTATTTACTTTCAGACTGAAAAAAACACTAAATTCAAAACCTAAACTGTCGGATTAACTAAAGCAAAATCCTGGCACACACTGCGTAAGGAGTTCAGAAGGTAGACCCGGAAGCAGCGCAGCCTTTTGTCAACCCCCAACCACACAATCCAGCGAGTGCAAACTCTTTGGTGGCCACGATTAACGATCGCCAGATATTAAAACCAAAAAACAATTTAACGAAATAAATAATGAAACCTTAAAAAGCTTTTAGTAAGAATAATAAAACTACATTAAATCACAAAACTTGTAAGAATATTCCGTATTAGTTTGTCTTGAATTTTTATATTATTTACTTTGAAATCAAAAGAAACACTAAATCCACTACCTAAAACTGTCGTATTAATCAAAGCAACGTCCTGGTTTGCACTGCGCGAGGAGTTTAAAAGGTAGACTCGAAAGACGGCCTTTTGCCGTCCCCCACAGTGAGTGCAAACTCTGTGATGGCCACGTATACTTCCGCAGCCCCTTATCCGCCAGCCCCACCCCCTCGCATCCGCGCGCCGCCGCGTTTGCTCTTTTATCCCCGGCTATTGTCGTCCGCGCCTCTGCCGGGCCTTTAATGAAGCAAGAAATGGGAGAAGACTTGACGAAGACAACGCCGCTTTGAAATCAGCGAAACTTTTTTATTATTACTTTTTTTTTCGCCCATTCTACTTGCGAAGAACTTTCTTCAGGAATTGCTGGGAATTAATATGTACATTTCGGCACAACTTTCAATGGCCATTGTTTTACACAGGGAAACAGGCAGGGTCTTGTAAAATTGTGAATTAAAAATTCTCTCCGTAAGGATTATAGACTTTGTCAAACTTCATAAAACTTTCGCCATCAAAAATAATCTTTCTCATCTGTGTTAATCGTATAAAAAATTCAAAAGCCTGTATAATATTTAATTGAGAGAGTTTAATATAATGCTATTTATGGTTATTATTCTAATAAAAATCATCGGGATAGGGTATTGGAACAAAAGCAGCCCTAGACGCCCCCTCTTTCCGCCTTCATCCCCCCCCCGCCCTTTTCCACCAACTTTACAGCGGTGTGAGGGGGCACCCGTTTCGCAAGCTGTACGGAGTTTCGAGATTGTTCTCCACTTTCAAAGTTCTTAAACGTCTTGAAGTCTCCGTTTCGCAGACGGAAACGATACAAGAAGTAAAATAGAGCTGTAGTGTAAGAACTATTTTTTTCTGGAAACATTATATACTTTCTGCTTTCCCGTCTTTTATTTTGACTCGACAGAATTCTTGTTCATGATGTTTGGGAAGTAATAAAATACCGTCAAAATATACTGCCTGCCAAAGTTAATATAAACAACAGTAAAACACTGCCTCTGTTGATGTTTTTTAATCCTGGAAGAGAATTTTATTTTAAAGAGAACTGACACAAGTGGATCCTTCATGTCGCAGATTGAATAAACTTACATTGTTTTAGTAAGAATAAGAAATTTATTGTAATAGAAAAACTCATTCAGCTTATTCACTTCCGTAACAGGTGATTGCGATTTACATAGAGGATTCTACAAACTCTCTTAAAACAGAATATATTCCCATTTGTGGTTCCCTGGACTAACATTGGGACATAAAATACTCGTTTGGGCAGATTTATCAACAATACTTACATTAAATTGCACCTTCCATTGCTTCTTTATCCAATAGCGCATTTGAATACGACACTTAAAATGCGACGTATTTCTTTTCACTTCTTTTAAATTGCTACAATACTGATGCAAGGTTTAGAAAACAAATTTTTAACAAGGAACTCCACGAACATTTATGTATAAACTTTTTTAAATACGTTGCATTCAATTGCTGACAATTTTTGTTGCTTTAAGAGAACCACGACATTTTATGGTCACAGATTCATCTGCGTTTGAATACTGTTTTGTACACTAATTAGACTAATTCATAACTTTAAATAAGAGCTTAAATAAAGTCATAGGTAATTATTGTTTAAAGCCTAGTCATCATAGTTTTATATCAAAGTTTTAAGCCACCAAAGCTTTGAGGTAGATTTACGTCACCGCTATAAAACATATGTTTCCTAAACCATAACTTAAAGTTGTAGCTCCAATCATTGCTTTGAATCTGAGCTAAAAGTCATACATTTAAGTTCTCAATGTAAGTTATACATCTAGTCTGAATGATGGTACCTCAGGGTTGCTTCAATCAAGTTTAAATATTCGTCTACACTCTGCCTAATGTTTTTGTTGGACTACATATTACGAACAGCAAGTATCAAAAACCCTTTGTACGAGCTCCTTAACTCAATTTGCTTCTGCAAAAGTGATATTTAATACGCCTAATAACACTTCGAAGCGGAACATCCAAGGTGTTCCCCAAGGCACTTACTACCCAATCCACAGCCTCCGAGCACAATAGGGTCGGGATGAAGGCTGTGTGGTGGCCGCAGCTAGCGCAGCTGTTCTCGCAGGTTGGGGGGGAGGGGGAGGGGGGAGGGTGACGTCGTCGCTTCATATCAGAAATGAAAGAGTCGCCCGAGCGGCCAACAATTCAATCAAACGTCCGCGCACCCCCTCCCTCACCCGCCGCTTCCTTCACCCCCCGCGCGGCTCCCGACCCACAGCCCCGTGAATGCGGAAGAGGAGGGGCGCGCACCGATAAAAGGGTGTGACTGGAACGGACGCGAAGAAAGAGAAATGAAGAAGTTAAAGGAGATGATTTCATGTGGAAGAGTAGAGTCAGTTTACTGTTTAAGAAAGAGTATTGGGACGAGGGGAGTGTTCTGATGATTCGGAAACGACCACTCGGAATTATAAATCACACAAGGGAGGGAGAGATTAAGAGAGTAAGGAAGAGAGAGTAATGGAGAGGCAAAGAGAAATGGGGAGACAAAGAGAAGGAGAAACAGAAGTGAAAGGAACCGAGAGAAAAAGAGAAATGAAGGAGAAAATTGAAGTCGAGTATGCAGCATCGCGATCATAGAGTATTTACGTGAAAGAGAGTAGTAGTGTTTGTATGAATTCTTTTTGTAAACTAATGCCTGCAAATACACAATTGACATTTTTTCCACGCATTACAAAACTCACGCGCTTAACTTACGATACAGTGAATGAGTTTCCATTACCGAACTAAACCTCATTAAATGGCTTGCATGAGGCTATATTTCGCTCTGATTGAAACGCGGTGTGACAACAGCGCTAAGTAAATGGTCAAATAATGCCAAACAAAGCAAAATGAAAGTAATCACTCAGCTTAAATTATGTAATATGCTGTTTTTGTAAGAGCATCCAAATTTAATTTTTTGTATTCACCTAAAATGAGTAATGGTCATCTCGGTTGCTGCACGAATCCTTTTCACATGTGAACCCTAAGTATATAGAATGTTAGGGACGCCATTGGCGCGTTCACGTAAAATTTGCTCACAAATTATACTTTGTAAAACGTTAGAACGCTTCATGATCACCTTTTTCAACTTGATGGATTGTATTCCCTCAATTATATTTGGGTTTCTCATATTGCGTCGTGCGTGGAGATCCAATGTAGTTAAATAGGCACGTGACACACAGGTAATTGAGTATGACTTCTTTCGTGTACAATTTGATAACCAAATAGGTGTCCAGAATGTAAGGTTGTAAGTTATGGGACAATAGTAAAACCAACTCGTATTATTGTTATATATCGTTAAACCAAATGTCCACCCACTCTGTATCAATTTTATGACGTTTCGCGTTAAAACAGGAACAGAGAGAAGTAAATAAATGTATACGATGAATGTATATAAAAATCTTGTTGGAATAGTAGATATGTTGGCTCTACAACCTTTGACGCATCATTTCTTAGATTGCCAGTGGCAATCCCAATGTTCTAGGTGGCTTCTTTTTATCTCTATATAAATTACAATGCACCATAACACGGAATGTCACTGGGTCTTACTGGCCACCCTTACAATCGGATACGCTGCTACAGGATAAATGTTTTTTTTTAACCTGGACAGCTTTTTTAACTCCTAAACTTGAGCAAACGGTCATGTTTTAAAGCTAAATTTAAGTCTGATATTTTTAAAGCAATGTTTTGAAATGGGTCTAATGAATTTCTTGCTGCGTGTTTTTGAACATACTAATTCGTTTTGTTTTTTATGTAGGAACACGACTACATACAATCTTGCATTCACTGTTGTTGAATAAGCAAAACTGAAGTATTAAAAAACTTCCAATTACACAACGTAACTCGTAATTAGTAATGAACAGAAATTGCTAAAATTCCTGTTCAAACGAGTATGAATTTAAACTTTTTAAAAAAAGCTATTAGGTTTCCTTTATTTCAGAGTTCACTGAAAAAGTAATAAAATAGGCGCCATCAGTTAAAGAATGGAAAACACTCAGTAAATCTAGTAACTTTCCAATTCAGTAATAAAATAAATCTTTGAACGAAATAGAAGATGCAAAATAAATATGATGTCCCCTCGCGGAGCAGATATTTGTAATTGAGATAGATAGATGTAATTAAACGCAGTCGAGGCATAAATGCGCTACGTTAAGTTTCCTGGGCAGGTAGCGGGGACGGTAGGGGGCCTTGAAACTCAGCGGCGCCGAAGGGTCGGGAAACCGCGAAGCGACCAGCAGCCGGAGGAACTTGCTACGGTCCACAGTCGACAAAGGGGTTGAAGGAGACAGCGCTCTGCGGCGAGCGAGTGGAGGTGGCACTCGGGGCGAGAAACAGGACGAGAAGGAAAGAACTGGGGAAACAGAACACGAGAATGTGATACAGTGAAAGGGAGGATTGGGAGCGGAGAGGATAGAGTGTGATGGGTGATACGGGGGCGGGAAGCGGGGTAAGGTGTCGTAATGGTTAGGTTGGGGTAAAAGGAACAAGGTGAGGAGAGGAGACGATGTGGGAAGGGAAGGAGAGAGGATGGCACAGTTGGGGCGCAGTGGGAAAGACAGGAGTGGGTCGTGTTTGGTTTGGAGGGTAGCCGGGTGGGAAGAGGGATTAGTGAAGGAGGGGATGGGGCAGGGGAAGCACGATAGATCCAGGTGGGGCGAAGGCAGGCAATGAGGGGCAGGATGGAGTTGGTTAAGGCAGGTTAGGGCAGACTGAAGCAGAAAAAAAGCGTGCAAGGGAATGCAGAGGAGAGGATTGTAAAACGGGGCGAAGTGGGGGTGGATGGGTGTCGGGGGGGGGCTGCGCCAGGCCGAGTGTATTCTGCGCGGACTTGCGATAGCTCTCAGCGCCACCAAATACGCCGGGCCTTGTGCGGCCAGTTCCCTGCCATTCCACTACTTCCGCCGCTTCCATTCGCCCGCGGGGCGGGGCGAGGCGAGGCATGGCGGGGAAGGGCAGGACGAGCGGGGCAAGGTGGGGCGGGGCGGGGCGGGGCGGGGCGAGGCGAGGCGGAGTGGGTGCGGTTGGGGCGGGAAAGGGCGGGTCAGGACGGGGCTGGGCGAGGCAGGTCAGGACGGAGCGAGGCAGGGCGAAGCAGGCAGGAGGGGCGAGAATGGACAGGACGGGGCGAGGCGGAGTGGGGCGGGCGGGGCGGGGGCGGGGCGGGGCGAAGGGGAGCGGGGCGAGGGGGAGCGGGTGAGGGGGAGCGGGGTGAGGGGGAGCGGGGCGAGGGGGAGCGTGGGCGAGGGGGAGCGGGGCGAGGGGGAGCGGGGCGAGGGGAGCGGGGCGAGGTGGAGCAGGGCGAGGGGGAGCGGTGCGGAACGGGGGGGAGGGGCGGGCTGCGCGGCGCCGCACTTGTACAGGTGGACGCGGCGCGGCCATGCGTTATTCAAGGCGCGTCCGGCGCCAGAGCTGCGCCCCAAGTACTGGGAGACGTCACGGGCAAGGAAGGGCGAGGCAGGGAGAGAATGGGCGCAGTGCAAATCCGAGGTGGGTGAAGGAGGGCGAAAACAAGTGAGATGGCGATTGATTAAGTAATTCCTGGCGCGTCAACTGCTATGGCATTAATTCCGTAAGTGTAGTGCGTGCGTTTACATCGGGAGGTGTGTTCACATCGTCGGCTAGAGATGTTTTCCTCACCAGGTATCTCCCACTAGCGCGGCTCCGTCCTAGCCGGAACAAGCTCTAAGTTCCCTACTGGTCCTTTGACATGTCTTGTAGTGTAGTGTGTGTAAGTATAAGTGTGTGTAAAGGGTGAGGATGGGACAAGGAAGAGGAAGGCAAGATCGCGCGCGGTCCGAGGCCCGTTCGTTAGGGTACTGCTCTAGTATTCGCCTAGTGTTGGTCGGAGAAACCACGGAAAACTACCGACCAGAACAGCCGACCGCTAGAATTCTCCTCCCAATCGACACCTTGATCATCATTGACCCCTTTAAAATTTCATCGAACCCCAGGGGGTCGATGCCGACCCCCTTTCGGAAACACATGTTTAAACCGTATTTCATATGTTTTTTCTATAACCCCTTTTCCATAATTCTCTATAACGAAAACATCTAGTTTTTCAAATGTTGCTAATTTTGAGGTTTCTTGAAATTTTATTATTATTACCTTGGTTTTTTTATTTTCATTCATCTTTCAATCATCATATTTATAGTAAAAATGTTGTGAAGGGATTCTGGAACTCAAGAAAATGTGCGCAGATAATCTTCTCCCCCATACGTCAGAAACAGTTTTTACTGATTTTGTCCAAATAAATCAAATACCTCGTATCTACCTCAACGTATGTTTTATTTTATTCCTCTCCCAACACTTTTTATCAATCAGCCTCGGTTCATTTCAATTTCGCGCCGCATTTCGTTCGGCGCTGCTCGCCCAGATGCACCGTCTCGCGCGCGTTGCTGTTCCAGGCGCCTCAGACGCGATCTAGGCTGCGCGGCGGCGAAACGGATGCCAATGCGCAAAAAGAGCGGCTTCGGTGCCGGTGCCGCCGCCGCCGCCGCGAGGGGAAGCAAATATTCCACGTGGATTCGCAGTGGAAGAGGCACTTGCCAGTCCCAGCGACGGGTGCACGCGAGTGTAAAATTCCACACAAGCCTTCGAGTTGCTAAAAATCAAAGGACTGCTGCACGTGTCACGAACAGGCGAATCAAAACCGATGTGCAGCGAGGCAAGAAAAGGAGACCAGACATCTGGAGAAGTATAAACCCGGCGGGAAAGGAAAGGTAGACCTCACAAACGAGTGGGGCTTCTGGGTGTACAACAAACTTGAAATTCGTAAGAATTATTGATTTGGTTTTCATGTGAAGTTTTCGTTTCTCTTCATGGTTTAGATTGATTCCTAAAAAAGACCATACGAGAAAACATACTCTTTTCAATGTATGATTTCATCCCCTAGCTTATGGAATAGTAGATTATGCCTCTCATGTTTTTAACAACAATATTATTCAAAATAGCCGTGGTGGAAAGGTGCAAAAGGAATCCAGTTTCTATTTTATTACCGATCCAAGAAATTGCTGAAGTAACCTTGAAAACACATTCCATAAAGAGAGAAAAGCAGGTATTGATCTAACATTTTTACATCATATATTTACATTCCATTTGGTATCTCCCAAGAACCAGAAAAACTTAGGTATATTTGATCTACTTAGAGTTTAACACAAGGTGGTAGATTTATAAATAAGTTCTATGTGTTCCGTCATAGTGTACGTAACCTTATCAAACAACCAGGGCTTTTCGAAATATTTGTGAAGCAACCCATAACCATGACCCTTGACTCTATATTTAAAAGCAGTAGTACCACTACACCAGCAATCAAAGAAAGAAATGAAGAAAGTAATTCTTTTGTCAGGAAAACTTCAGAAACAATCACGTTTTAACATCCATCAAACTGTTAACGGAGAACTGATCTCTGTCCCTGTGCTGATATCACTAAATTGAAGCTCTCAATCGAGGGCCCCGGGTTTTGCCGGCAGTTGGTTGGACATTCATCGGATACTCCACTTTCATTACGATCGTTCGCTTTAACTCCGGTTGTTGTGCGAATGTCGTTTTCCGGTCATGATTCATTGATTGATTGATTATTAGTGATTCCGGGCACGTCAACTACCGAGGTCACACGTCCCGTAAGTGTGGTGCATGTTTTTTTTCATCTGGAGGTAGCGGTGGTCTTTCCCCGCTGGATGGCGAGTTCCGGCGCCGACCCACCTTACACTAGCGGGGGTTTCTCCAACCAGGTTATCTTCCACCAGCGGAGCAGTGCCTCGGCCAGGACAAGCTCTAAGCTCCCGACCGGTCTCCCAGCATGTGTGGGAGTGTAGTGCATGTTAGTGTACTTGTGTGTGCAAGTGAAGGGTGAAGATTGGGCAAGGAAGAGGAAGGAATGATCGTGGCCTGTTTGTTATGGTACTGCATAACTGCAGGCATTCGCCTGGTGTTGATCGGAGAAACCATGGAAAATTACTCATCAGAATAGCCGGCCGCTGGAATTCTCCACCAGACAACGACCGAATTCGACCTGCTGACAAGCTAGTGTTGAAACCCGGTCATGAGCGTTTACTGACTGTTTCTTTAGCTGATACACGACAATCCAGTTTGCTCTCTTACAAGGATTTTTAACAATCTCCGTAATCAGCTTCTCCGTAAATCTTTCATGTTAAAATTCGTCTGAGCGATAAACTTGAAAATACCGAAATTTGACAACTATAGCAATGCTAATCTCTCGCACACATAAAAGTTTAGTTCAGGACATGAAAAATTCTTTTGTTGCTTTTTCCAATTATTGCATAAGTTACGTCCTACGATAACGAATATTGTATACATAATTGTATGACTGATCAACTTTATTGCTATTACGATCCAAAAATTATCTCACCTTAGATGCAAGGATATTCGGTGAAACTCTTCAATTGTTTTCTTACATTCGATTCGCGGAGAATCAAATATTTTATCTCCATCAATGAACGTAAAATATGTAATGAAAGTGTGATAGAAGTTTTCTTAAACCTTGTTGACATTAGAAAGTTGTCTTTCATTTTTGCGAACGTTTTACTAATTGCAATTTTCATTTAATATGAACAAATTATTTCTTCTAAAAATATTACTTCATAGGGTTTTATAGTTTTCCAAACCTCTAAAGATGTAAAATGTTAAAGTAATGTTTGAACTGTCAAGAGTAAAATAAAAAAAAAAATTGACGCAGATTTTTTGCACGCTAATACTCAATTGAATAATTGTCCTCCCAAAAGTTCCGACATACTATTTACGTTGTCGTATCTGACAAAAGTTAATACTAAGCGACGATTTGTGGAGACCTACGAGTATTGTAAATAAACACACTTGGATTGATAGCAATATCTCTACTATTTAATCAGCCTTCTTATGGAGAAAAGGATCTAATATTTTTTCGTCAATATTAAATAACACTACTTGTTGAAATTTGAGCTCATTTAATGATTATTTAACATATTTTAAAAATAAACGGCCTTTTTGCGAAAATTAAAATAAACGATTATTTCTGAAACTATCATAAAAGTTTAACAATGACCTTCTACGCTGGTCATATTAGGGGATCTTTTAGCTGATCACACTTTGCTTGAATGTTTATTTAGAAAAGAAAAATACTTTATACTCATAATTGTGTTCAAATAAAAACTGATCATTTTGTGAGTTCACTAGTCGAGTATTAAGATCCCACGTAAACAATTGAATTGTTTGGGTAGGTGCAACTTGTTGATAATTCTCATTCCAAACAACACCAACAAATATATTACAATATCCCGCGAAAATCGTAATATACTATGTGTTTAGCGCACAGCGGGAACTGTGTGCACAAACTGAGAAATCTCTGTTTACACACACTTCGTTTTAACCCTGTTGTAGCACCACGCTAACGAAAATTACAAAAACGAGCCCTATCACTACGTTGCTCCGACCCTTTCAATTGCAACATGCACAGTAAAGATACCCTAAATTTTCAGTAGTTGCATTACATCCAATTCAATGACGGCCGTTGTCGGCAATTGATGGCCGTTGCCTCGATAGCTGAATACGCTAAGACTGTGTCAGCTCGAAGGGTAGCGAGTTTGAACACTGTTTCCGGAGTGGATGTTTGTGTGTGTTTGTTGTCCTTACGTCTTATTCCTACAGTTTCCCTTGCAGTTAAAACTATCACAGTGTCGCTATACGACCAAGATAATAAGAAGCGACCTAGAAAAACTAATGGTGCTAAAAGAGCACATACTTTCTCCCCCGTATTTTCACGCGTAATTCCGCGACAATCATTCAAATTTCCGAAAAATTGTGCAGGACCTTATTTCAAAATCTACCATTACAGAACAGATCTCATTAAAGGAAAAAATCTCTATCTTCAATATTTTTGTTGTAGGAAGACTCCGAGAAAATGGAACTTTTGCAATTTTCGAAAAATCAGTGTTTTGACAGAACATGACACATGCACCATTCTCTTGAAGGTCCTTCGTACTATCAAACGACAAAATTTAATAAAGTACAATAGAGCCAATTTTTTGAAAATGTGGAAAATGTCCCAAGGGGTACATGTAAACTACCTCCCAAAATTAAAATATCGGTTTCAAATTCAAGCGACCGCGACACCAGCCAGATCGATTGGGAATATTGGAGAAAATCAGCTGAACGGTTTAGCCGCTAGCGATGTTCACACACAGACGGAGGGAGAGACGGACGGACGGTCGGACGGACGGACGGACGGACGGACGGACGAACAGAAGGGCGGACGTTTTGCCGTCTTTCAATTTTTCAGTATGATGGACCCACAAAACACGGGCTCTGGTACCACCTAATGGTAGAGAATTTTTTCCTGAAATTAGCAACTGGATTTATTCACTTTTTCGTTACCAAAGTTACCAGTTCGTTTCGCACTGTAATAAGATGTTTTCTGTGAAACAATCGCCGCTTTTTCGCGCAGCATTACCTAAGTTCCTCTCTACTCCGTAGCAAGAAAGTGAAACTGACGGTCGCCTCGCCGGCAAAGCTGTACTCACCCCCTTGTCGCCGAGCTGCTCCACGCGGCAGTGCAGGAAGGCGGTCTGCCCCACGGCCGTCGTCACGTTCCGAGGAACGTTGAAGTCGAAGTAGGGGTAGGTGCTGGCGTTGGAGGTCAGGACGTCCTCCTGCGGCATGCCTGCGCACACGCACACACCCACATACGTCACCACGGGCGCAGAAAACACAGATTTTAGTTTACCCTTATTCTCAAATATTGTTGACAGGATATAATTTACCGAAAAAATGGAAGAACATGAATAAAACTAGTAAAATCCAACCATTGTAAAAATAGTGTGTTGTTAATCATGGATAATCATGCGACAATTTGAGGAATACAACTTTGTTTATTTTCTATTTAATTTGTAATGAAAAATTGAAATGACCCCCCTACTTATTTTACGGACAGAATATATGTTAAGTCCATCATTACTTCGATTGGTTTAGAGGTAGGCAGTCTAGGTTGCTCCAAGATTGCGCTATCAATCTTGCACCGCATCCACCACATAAGTCTACACTAGTTGCGAGTGGACGAAAGGAATTGTGGAACAAATTCCTGTATAGTAATGATGGAGTACGATATGCACACTGTTGTGGACCAAGAATGTGCAGAAAAAACACAGGTTAATTTTTTTATTACAACACTGCATACCGTAGTTCAAATCTCGCAACCAAAAATACAAAGCCGGATAACCAAAAATCCAGGAGAAAATGGCTAATGGCATGCAAAGGCACAATTAATCCAAATACAGTCCCAAACTTTAGGAGGGTTACGTACAATGTTACGTAAAGGCAGTTCAACACTCTTGGCAATCACTATCAGAACGGGGCGCGACCGCCGTGTGCGACGCTTATCAGCAGCTACTGCTCTGACCATCTACAACGCAAGGTTGAAGGCTGGCAAGGGCGGGGAAGGGAAGGGAAGGGGTGGAGAGGGGAGGTGGGGAGGGAGAAGGGAGTGGTGGGGTGGCGTGGCAACCCCTAAGCCCCGCCGGGAGCTCTTGCGTTGCTGCTCCCGCGACGCCCTCTCGCTGGGAACGACGAAACACTTCCCGCCGGTGTCGACGCTCTTTGATAGTGGCGGTCAGTTCAATGAACACTGACCACCACGACACCACACAACTAAAAGCATACAATGCCGGATGTTTAATGACGAACTCATCATTAAACCTCGATAATTGTGGCGCTCGACCGACTTTAACTTAACACTGAAAATGAAAGAGCTCTTGCCTCATTTACGTGCGTAAGAACATCTAGATTTATAGGATTCATTTTATCTAAAATATTATATACGTTCTTAGATTCATAAAGATTTCATTACCATTCTATTCTATAATCAACTGTACAGGTCGAAAACAATACAGGCATCTGCGGAGGTCGAAAACTTTTAGGTTAATCCCTACACAAAGTGCAGTGCTAACAATTTTCCTTTTACAGAGAGAAAATTATCGTTAGCAATTTTAAATAATATTAAAAAATAAAAATCAATATGGAGAATGTTTCGTTAACACTTTCAACAAATAATATTGTATATTCATTCTTGTTTCCTTTGAATCTGCCAGTCAAAGTTTAAGTTTTAAGGCCTAATACGATGTATCTACAAACGACATGACTTTTTTTCCATTTCGGTATGCATCGTTCTTAAAATTTATTAACATTTTCTACGTTATGAACTTTTATTTCAAATAAAAAAACATCTATTTGAATATGTACTTTTATTCTGCTCATATTTTGGCAATTACCTTCACATAATCATGCAAAAGACTAAATCGATACAAAATCTGTTTACAATAAATATTATTTTCAAATTAATGTGTTATTTCAAATTGTTCTATGTAGGAGCAGCGAATCGCACTGTTACACAAAAATAATATACGTTAATTACCCACCGGTGCGGTGCTATTGACTTCTCTCACATTATCTACATATTGCTCCCGTATTATATATAGAATACGAGCATGACACAGGTAGTAATGATCAAATCTTGACGCCCCGACAGGAATTCATTTATCAATTTGCATTATAATGCGAGACATACCGTAAAACGTACGTGAAGCACATAATTAATGCGGAATATAAATTAAATATCGGCGCGGAATAAAACAGCGCTCAGCGCGCATTGCGGGCGCATCACGGCCCCTCGAGGAATGAGCGCGGTTTGCCCGTGGCTGGACAGGGGGCTTTGACACCGGACCGCATTGCGCTGGGCAGTCAGTGCACAATGACGCTAAAGGTACTATACAACGGCACAGACTTCCTCTTACCAATTAGTTTCCTAATCTCTTTAGACTGGGTTAGCGATTTGGTTTTGCTCCACCCTACTCCCAGCTGCCATCTATTGGCCCTTAACCCATTAACTGCCACATTCATTTTGTGCGCATAGCGCTCGCGCATTGCTGACGCGTTCGTTTGTTTTCGTGCGCGCACGGTCATTGTTGCACCTCTCTGGCAGCATGTTTTTGCAACTTTTAGGGCTAATTAATTGTTATGTTGGTAAATTGTACTACTAGGGTGCTTCAATGCGACAAACGGAGGTTACATGAGCATATTTTTCCATAACAAGAAGTAAAACCGTTCATCGAGGAGTGAGCGCGGTTTGCCCGTGGCTGGACAGGGGGCTTTGACGCCGGACAGCGTAGCGCTGGGCAGTCAGTGCACAATGACGCTAGAGGTACTACACAACGGCACAGACTTCCTCTTACCAATTAGTTTCCTAATCTCTTAAGACTGGGCTAGCGTTTTGATCTTGCTCCACCTAGATTACCTAGATACAGAGAGTAGCGCATCCGCTGCCATTTAATATCCACTCACCCGACAATCCCGTCAGGCACCAATCAGTAACTGAAGGGAAATTATAACAAATGGTGACTTTATGAAAATTTTCAAGTAAATCAATATCGGTTTGGGATGTATTCATTTTTTTCCACACACAGAAAACTGCACAGTTCCAATTCCCCTGACAACTAGATATAAAATGGCGGGATTGATGTATTAATGGAATGCGCTAATCTCTGTATCAAGGGAGACTCTAGCGCCACCCTCCTCCCAGCTGCCATCTGTTGGTCCTTAACCCATTAACTACCTCATTCATTTTGTGCGCATAACGCTTGCTCATTGCTGTCGCGTTCATTTGTTTTCATGCGCGCACGGTCATTGTTGGAGCATTCTGGCAGCATGATTTTGCAACTTTTAGTGTTATTTAATTGTTATGATGCTAAATTATACTACTACTAGTGCACTTCAATGCGCCAAACGGTGGTTGTAAGAGCATTTTTTCGACAAGAAGAAAAAAAAACCGTTGATCGAGGACTGCGCACTGTTTGTTCGTGGCTGGGCTGTAGGCTTCGACCCAGGACCGCATAGCGAAGCGCAGCCAGTGCACGATGACGCTAGTAATGCTACACAGTGGCATAGACTACCTCTCATCAATTAACTTCCTAATCTTTTTAGACTAGGCTAGAGTTTTGGTTTCGCTCCACCCTCTTCCCAGCTGACATCTACTGGCCCTTAACTCATTATTTGTCACATGAATTTTGTGCGTACAGCGCTTGCATATTGTCATCGCATTGGTTCGCTTTTGTCAGATCTGTATTTAGGGGCTCCATGCACTTCGCAGCTGACAACTCTGTGCCCTTAAGTAAGATGTTCACCTGAGAATGATGAAAGATCGTGAAATTTTGTATTTTTCAATTTTTATTAGATCGTGTGCTCTGTTTCACTTTTTTAAATGCTTGAAAGAGTTTCTTGTTACGTTTCTTAGATGTTGAGAAATGTTTTTAAAGTGAGTGTCAACAGTCAAGCCCTTAGTGAGTGAACTTCAGATGCAGTTTTCCGAACTGGGAATTTTCAGCATATTCATGCATGTCAAACATCATAAATCATAAAGAATTAAAGATAATAATATAATTTCTCTTGCAGTATGTAACCCACGATTTGCTCTAGTGAATGAACTAGAATAGTTAATCTGTCACTAAAAGTTTCAGTTTTATGAACTGAAATGCCAGGAATAAATATATAAACATTTATTACAAGTTTTATTTAAGCATCTTTGGGCGTATCAGTTCGGTCAAACGAACAACAACCTTGTTTAGCTCTGTGGGGGAACCCCCATTCCCCCTAATATCCGCATAAGCGCTTCTGGGATCAGTGAAGCGAGTCCGCGGATGTTCTGCTCCATTTGCATCTGTCGCCCAGACAGCGTCCCATCAGACGCTCACGGATCGCATCAAATGACTGTCGGGCGCCATTTCATCTCAGCGCCCTGGGCTCTCTTCACGCTAATTTAATAATCCCGCAACAGTGAAGAGGTGCCGATTGAGTTCATGGTAATATACCGTTTTTTTAAAAAAAACTTGCAAATGGTTAGAAAGTTTATGGCCTACATTACCCTTTTGATCTAGGACTGAATGTTTAATATATTGTGGGAACTCTGATGTGGTGTTGTTTACGTAATTACTTGAGAGGATTGAAGTCATCTCAGTGAACTTAATATGTTAAAATTAAGTTGATGGAGATGACTTTCATTTTCTCTTCACTGAACAATGTAACCAGTCAATACAAAAATGACTGTCAGACTTTACTCACTTAAACAACGACAACATTCGTCATTTATAACAATCACTTCTTTCCGATATATATATATATATATATATATATATATATATATATACACACGATATAGGTTAACTCTTTTTCTTAAATCGAAGTATTACACTGAACTTATTTATGAAGAGTGTATCCCAATATGTTAAATTAATCACCTTAGTGAGAACAGCACATTCTTCAACCATCTCATAATTATGGCTATTATGCACGAGTTGATGTTACGTAATTTTTTCGAGTGAATAATAGGCATTATGCGTGAACAGAAGACTATACTTTCTCGACGACCTTGAAATATTCAAAATAAATTTTTAACAGATTATGTTTTATTTGAAACTCAAGTATGAGGATTACCTACCTATATCAAAAGTGTTGTAAAATAAAAATATATAATAATTCTAAATTTATTTTCTGACAAACTTAATGGAGCAGTTAGTGTAAATTACTACAGTTAGAAATAGTTATCACCGACTGTGTTGAACATCAAAATTGACGTCAGTACTAGTATGCAATGGTGTTGGTAAGGTATTTACTTCTCTACACATTGCATTATTTTGTTTTGCAGTGTTCATTTGTTTTGCTATAAAATCGTCTATATAGTCTTGAGCTACCGACGAAGAGTACTTCCAGCTCCCATGTCGTTTGACAATCATAATATCTCCACCTGCACTAACTAATAAGGTGGCAGAAGATTGACGGACACTATGACTGGCGCTGGCTTCAAGATTAAATTTCATTTGGATGATCAATGCAAAAAATTACGAGAAATACGAATACAAAAATGTCTAAGTCACGTACATGCAACAGTGAAATCTTTCACTTGCCTATCGCGGTTCAAAAGCGTGAATTGCAAAGAGAATGCGATTCTGTCCGTTGATTCCGAAAACTGTAGGAACGTGATTGGTTCGACAGGCCTTGGATTTCTAACTGGAATCCATTGGATGCTGTGGTCGATGTCATTCGTCGATTAAATATACAGAGGGAATACATATAGTATTGAATGATCGTAGAGAAACTTATTTTACACTGCCAGTAGAGTAATTAACATATACAGCAAATCTATCTTTGTTATTAAATTTTCAATATGCGCAGAAATTAGAAGAAAACTATACAGCTTCCCACCGCATGTGAGGTGTCTATTGTTTCCGCGTATACCCAGGTTCTGGAAGAAGGGGGGAGGAGAAGAAAAACAATGAACCGGTTTCGATTTGACTGAAAAGGCAAATACTTGATGGAGTTATTCAGACTATTATCATAATGAGCGTATCGACCGAATTGCGTTACTCAGTGCGTCACTCCTTACGACACATCATGCGACAGCAAGTCTCCAAGGAAGAGGTCGCCTGCCATTGATTATTTGCTATTGATATGTTGCGTTACGGAACAGCAACATATTCAAATTTTCTTGGTATATAAAGAACTGCTGTACATGTTTACCACACTAAGTTATTGTAGAATGAGTGAAGACTGTTTTTGTGAAGAATTTTTATCTCATTGCGGTGTTTTACGATATTATTTTATTCATTTTTCTTGAGTAGTGTATAGCCTAACTTTTGGCAAATCATTTTAGTTTTTTTTTCAGCAGCATTGTTGCTGCTGCAGGATACATTTCATCAATAGATTGCTTGGGATCATTGTTTTCATTCATTTTCATAAAGGTAATTCAAAGAGTTAGCGGTGTTTACGTAGATGATGCTTGCATAGCGATTGAAATTAACACTTCCGCAATAGTGGTTTCTTGCAGTCATTATATTGTACAACGATATGAAAAATAGTACTAAAACTAACGTGATATAATTGTTTCATCATTTTAATCAAGTTATCTTTAATTCTATTCAGCTTCAAGTAATATAACGCAAAATTGGTACATTTGGAGTCTTTTAGTACCAATATTTATTGTTATTCACACGTTCCTCCGTCTTGTACAACGTTCTGGGTTGAACGTATGTATCAAAAAGTAAAACTTCCAAAAACCTCACGGTTGCGGTATCATCATCACCCTCATTTCGTAAACACCATTCTCCAGAAACGTTCACACTCTACACACTACAACTTCATCACGTGAACCCCCCACTCCACCCCCACTCATCCGAAACCGCGAGTGCATCATGCCGCGATCACCGCTAGATTCTCCATCGCTGAACCGTCCGCCTGGGAACAAAGCCGAAAGCGCACTTCGGGATCAGCGGTTTATCTTTTCACCACGGGCGCGCTAGTGCGGTCGCACGCGTGCCAACGTGCGCGTTCGGCAGCTCATGGCGTTGGCTGGCTGGCCGCTTGCAAAGCAGTCGCTCGTGCTGTGGCCCGAAAATGGCGCGAGCGAGCTGCGAATCGCTGGCCGCGGACCGGCAAATTACGGAAATTAGTCGCCGCCGTCCCCGTCCCCGTCCCCGTCCTCGATTCACGGCCCCGCGTCGCCGCCCACACGCCGCCAGCGCCGCCGCAGCGGAGCGTCCCACAGTGCACCCGACGCCCCTCCCCAGAGGCCAGGCCGGGAAGCGGCCGCGTGCTGCAAGCTCGAGCTGCCCACGGGGGCTTTGGACGTCACGGGGAATCACTTTCTCCCGTCTATCCCTCTCTCGTCTCTCTCCTCTTCCTCTCGCCATGTCTTCTCTCTCTCCGTTTTCATTCCCCCTCCATTTTACTTCAACCCGTTTTCTTTATTTCGTTCTGTTTGTCACTTTCCCTCTTCTCTCTCCCCTTCCATTCTCTTCCTTCTGTTATCACCCTCTCTTTCCTTTCCCTCCCTTCCTGTCCCTCCCCTTTCTTTTCCTTTCCTTCTTTATCTCTGTCCCTGTCGTCTATCACCTCTCCACTTCCTCTCTTCTCTATCTCCCTTTTTTCCTCTCTGTCCCTTTTCTCTCCCCTTTCCACTCTCTTCCTTACGTTATCTCCCTCTCATTTTCCCTCTCTTTGTACCCTCTAGTTGCTTTCTCGCTATTTTCCTTCCCCTCTCTTCCTTCATATTTTTCTTCCTGAACGTCTCTCTCTCCCTCTTCCGAACCTCTTATTGCTTTCCCGCTCTTTCCCTTCCCCTCTCTTTTTTTCACACAAAACAAAATATTTTCTTCCTAAGGCCTCTCTCTCTCTCTCTCTTACTAACTCTGTCCTCTCTCCCTTCCTCTATTATTCCTTCTTGTTTACCCTTCTCGCTCCCATGGCGCTACAGACCAGATCGTTCATTGGCCTATCATCCATGTGCTCGCTGCGTGACCCTATCGGAGTCTTGGAGCAATGATGATATTTGTACGACATCGGGAAACTGCAGTTTTCCTTTCGCATCGGTGCATGGGTGGCCAACGATTGGGCGTTCACCCGTTTGAAATGCAAGCTGGTTGCGAGTGCAGCAGCAGCAGAGGGAGGTCGACAGACAAGTCGGAACACTAGCCCCTCCCTCTCTATCCCTCGTATCCCCTCTCTATCTCTCTGCCTCTCTCTCTATTACTGTCTTTCTCTGTCTCTCTGTTACTATAAATTACTGTCTCTGTCTTTTTATCTCTGGCTTTCCTCGTCTCTTTGTCTGTCTCTGACATTACGTAATAGGCTGAGATGCGACCTGACATGACGTAATAGGCTGATATGCGAGCCTTTTACAGAAGTGTCCAAGGTTGGTCTCGATGGTTAGAGGGTTCAGCGCATCCCCAAACATTAAGATTTGCAATAGGAACCACACCAGTAATCCTCGGCTTTGACCCCAACATTACCAAGGGGAAGGGGGCTCAGAAGCCCATCGATGATTGTTTTTACAAGTTTCATTTTTAGGAGGTTGGAAATCATTGGTATCGTTTATGATGTGCTCTGACGCAATTCATCGTTGGTGTTTGTTTTAACTTCAGTTATCATATGGTCTTTGGCTGGGAATAAAAATTCAGGACCATTTTCTTGGTAACTAATCTTCCAGAATACATTTTCAAAGTACGTGTATAATTTTGAGTACCAGTATAATTTAGTTTAATTATTTTGTTATAAAGGTAAATCAGCCTTCGTTTGACGGAAAAATGTAATAGTTTTCTCATTAAATAGAAATATTTGTGGGTGAGGGTCGATATTTTTTTATTTAACAGAGTAAGAAAATGTTTTTGTTTAAAATGGATGTAAACGTTAATTATCTATATCAACTTACAAATTTATCAAAATTTACAAAAACACCTATAAAATCAAACATTTTACTGTCGATGCCGGAGCCACCCTCCTCCTGCTAATGCGAAGACAAGTTATACCTCGGTGGTGCTGGGGTTAAGATACTGTTCCAGCACCTTCCGAAAACACATCGGAGAAACCCATGGACACGACCCGTCTCTATACCTGTCATCCACTCTCGCGTGACCGCGGGAGCTTCTTGTTTGCATTGAACAGCAACGACCATTCCGATTCGGTTCTAGGACCACCGTATTGTGATGCTTCAGTTGAGAACAGTCTTCTGCGTATGCTACCACGCCTGACTGTACTCTAGGGAAACAAATTTTATTGTACACGAGAAAAATAAACACATAAATAAATAAAAACTTTACTGCGTTGGTTGGTAGGGTTGTAGTTTATTACCTCAAATTGAGCGTTGTTTTTTTTGCTTCTTCATCCTTGAATTCCCCAACATTCCACATATCACTTTTATGGCTATCAATCGTTTGTTTGTTTTTTAATACAGAAAGAGACATCTTTATGGATTAAAAATCCAGACATCAAGAAATCCGACATACTGTTCCCTTCCTGGAACATCAATGCTTCTTGCCTTCACTGACTGAAGTGGGGGATGTTATCGATCCACGTAGTGGAAGTTCGAACTAATTAGGAATAAGCAAAAACTATAAAATTAATCCGCACGAGTTGTAGGCAGAGAGTGATTTTCGATGTTAAAATTCTTGGAGGAAATTAAGTGATGCTCCAAGGACACTTGTAGCATTACATATCATTACATACTTATTTATGTACATTACAAAACGTTCGAATTGCATAGAGGGAGGGTTTTATTTCACATATACATTTATATGCACAATAATAAAATGTAAATGTTCTTATCGTGAATAATGCTGACACTATTTCAACACAAATAATTTAATTCCTCCTCATTACTACTAGAGAATGTTAGGAATCCTCTTAATAAAGCCTTACCTAAAAGAATGACAGATTAATATTTTTTTTTATTTTCAGAGTTTCTATTTAATTTCAGAACGTATTATAACTCGACGTGCAGCCGTTTCTCTTCCAGTGATGTTTTTCTGTCAGCGCGCTTTTAGTCCACACGGGGTCAGTAAGTGACGGGAATGCAGTGGCCGAAAATGATATTTCAGGCAGTCATGGCTGCTAACTAACACGCGTGTTCCGAATTTTCGATTCTCTTTGATCTTTGAAAGACAATGAAAACTATTGTATTCCATGCCGCTGCGCCATCAGGAGATGAAGCGGGCCACGCAATAGCCACATAACTCGGTGAGCTCGCTTCACTACGCGTGGGATTATGTTGCGGTCATCGTCGGTGCTTCTCGAATTTCGGAACACGAGACTATCGATGGCGGTGACAGTCGATTCGAAATTTTGTTAATACCTCTCTTCCATTTCAAGCGATGTAGGAAATATTGTATGAATAAATGCAGATTAAGGGAATTAAAACATAATCGTCTCCTATATTATTTCAGTGGTATACCTTCCCTTTGCGACTCTCACACACAACCAATTTTATAAATGAGGTTTCTAAAGAAAGAGAATTTCATAGAAACGTGACGAATTGCACTTTAATTAAAAATAATGAAGGATTTGTTTAAAAACTGCATCTAAATATTCGTGTAAATGCAACCTGCAACGCACATCATGTTTTTTTAATCCTCAGAGTCCTCGCACGGTTACGCTAATTGTATTATATTTTAACAACATTATATTTAATTGATTCATTATAATAGAAAGTGATGTGGAGTTGTTTTTTTTATCAATATGAAGCTCAGATTTCACCTCATCATAATTTTATAAAAGATTACGTCTCAGACTGATTCGTAATCTAGCGGTTACCCCTGTCTCTGCAGCTATATACCTTTGCCCAACACTGTTCTTCAATTCATGTGTCTGAAATTGTAACTTGACCTTGCTACCACTGAAGTACTTTTCCTTTAATTTCCCATTTCCTTATTTCCAAATCTTTTCCTTCATATATGTTATCAAGGAAACCCACAAGTGTGAAAAAAAAATATTTCATCTGTTCCGTACTTCTATTACTTCTCTCTTGTAATATTCATGAGATCTTATGTATTTCTGTTTCTCGCTGACCGACTCGCCAAATATATCATCAATCATTAAAATTGATTTGAAATAAAAGGTTTTCGTCCTATTCACCATTTACACAAAAGCACTCGTTGAAATGCTCACACAAACACTTAATTTCAATTAAGATGCATTGAATTCTGCTATAAATGTAAATTAGAAAGCCAAGTTTTTATAAAAGATGGAAGAAACTTTCAAGGTAAGATTTCAGCAAGAGAACTAACGAAACCCAAGCAATTATTTACATCCCGTCCAAGAAAAAGTAGCCAAGCAGATATTACTTAGCAACGCTTATTGAAGTAAGAATTGCTCGAATGCGTGAGAATGCTTGGGATGATTCCAATGCAGATGTGAGCGAATACCCCAAATATTTGCACGGGCATTCCATAACAAACAATCGCGAGAAGCGAACGCCGAATAGAATTTCGAACTCGGCGATTTAGAGCCGTGTCCGCATAGAACTGCATTTCTGGTGACTGTGCCTCCGCCGCCGCCGCCGCCGCCGCCGCCACTCCCAAACGAGGACTGCGCTCGCCCGGTCGCGATAATTCATGCCGCGCAAACCAACAATGGAACTGGGAAGTTCCTATCCGGGCCACCGCCGGGAGAGGGCGCCAGCGGCGGCGTTCGCGATGGTGGCGACGCTGCTGGCGGTCGGGGCAGGACGGGGGCGGGGAAGGGGAGCGGAGGGGCGGGAGAGAGGCGGGGCGGGGGCGGAACGGGGCGGGACGGAAGAGGACTCGTAACTTCCTTCTCTGCGTGGCGCGCCGAAGAGGCGGCGTAGGCGGAGCGGTGCAGGAGGAGGAGGTGGTGGTGGCGGCGAAGGCATGGAGGCGGATAAGGGTTGGGGAGATTGGCGCCGGAGAATGCAAGTTCAATAGAGACTGAACCAGAGCCTAATTTAAGTTTATACGACTCTGATGAAGCGCATTTGTTAGGCGTCCCTGAAAGTAAGATCGATTAAAAATTTGCGTGTTATTGAAAGATACTGCAACGGTATTTCTACGTTCAATCTGCCTCACGTTCGACTACCACTGCAAAACTATTTTACGTTCAATCTGCCCCACGTTGGGCTGCCACTGTAAAAGTATTTACGTTTAATCTGTCCCCACGTTGTGGTGACACTGTAACCTTAGTGCCAAAAAAACCTCTTACTTATGGATGTCACCGTAACCAAGTGCTTCCGAAATCTCTATTATAAATTTTGCAATAACACCTTCTAAGTGCTGATTCCTTCCCACACGTGTACTTTCGCCCCAAAATATGACGTTACAGAAAATTTATATCAAGCGGGTCGTGGCCGGCTCCATACGGAAAACCCATAATCTGTAATTCAACTTTGCAGGACAGCCAGATTCCTAACTACAAAACAATGAAACACATTTGTGTGAGAGAGCACAAACTCGGTTGGCAGTCTTGCCTTCCGACATTTAATTTATTGAAATATATATATATATATATATATATATATATATATATATATAATATAGAAATCCCCCTTGCACCACGTATGGTGGAACACTCAACAACTCATCAGCAGCATGCATTATACAAAGAAATCATAACACACAGAAATCTCAACAACCTGTAAACACAACAAAATACCAACACTCAAAACACATAAATAATAATAATAATAATAATAATAATAATAATAATAATAATATTAATAATAATAACCGTTTTTTTAGTAGGAATTCCTTTCTCTATTAAATAGGTACGTACTTTCTCAAGTTCGCCTTAATATCTTTATATTCTATCATAACTAATGAAATTTTGCCTATTAATTAGACATTATGTTCGACATTTAAAAGATCTTTGATTTTTACTGCAAAAATTTAATATCCGAATAATACTATAGGTATCCATTACTAATTGTTACTGACTCTATTGGTCTGTGCAACCTATACTGAAAACAATAAAACCGTGTGCACTTCCCGTGTTCGTCGCCATCTGCTTCAGGTTTTGAGGTAACACCAAGCCTCCTGGGCTCCGAATCTTCACACGCTCCCCGTAGACGCTGATCTGCCCGCGAACAACTATTCAGTGTCTTCGCGCTCTATCCACTTCAAAATTCACTACTATTTCTAAACACGAAATGTTTTCCAAGCAAAAGATCAATATTGTTTCTATTGCACTTTCACTTTGCGAATAATGTTAGCACATTCCTTCCGAATCCAAAGTTTTTTCTATACGAAATGTCTCCAACATATTCGCCACATGTGTCTCGCCCGACAGCTAACTCACTACTAACTGACTTCAAAATATTAATATTGTTCCTAATTCACGTTCATCTCGTGAAAAACTACTAAAACTTTCTTACAAGACTTAAGGTTTTTCTAGACGAAAATGTTTTCACGCACCATCACATGCGTCTCGCACCAAAGCTGACTCACGAATCAACATACATTTTTTTCCTTTTTCATTGCCGTTGCCTCGCTATCTCAATTCTTTCAAAACAAACAACGACCACCGCCATTATTGTTCAAGTATTGTTACTAGTAAAATTTTCCATTTTCCACTATTTTGGTGGATAACTCTGCCACAATGTTCAGAATTTCCCATTTGGTCTCAACGTCTCGGGTTTACTTCCAAAATGTGCATTTTCGACCCCCATCACGCCGAAAATGCCGATTTCCACATCATGTATTGTGCACTTCAACGTCAACTGTTCTGCATTGTCACCTTACATAACGAAAATTATTAAAATTAAAAGTATCTGATCCTCCACCAGTCTTATATGGGTTTCACTAATTTACCGCAACTGAACTAAATCGACCTATAATACTTGTTATGGCGTAAGTCACGGGTTTCATTTTAACATCTTAAAAAATATTAATTTCTCGCATATGAAGTTAAAGCCCTTTCATCCATTTTCTTGAAAATGTTATAATAGCGCAACCCGTGGTTCAATTTTAATGAAACTAACACTGAAATTCTCCTTAATTGATATCTATTTAATCATTATGTCCAATCATGTCTATTTGTGCGTATTTTAAATAAACTAAAATATTATTTCTGCACAACGCGACTTTCTTCTGTTTTTTCTATACCCTGTTCATGCATATCGTTGCCGCTTTTCTATAGTCCGTTCAAGCTAATTTTCTTTAAAACATACGTTAAAACTCGTCGGGATTCTTACTATTATTCCCATAAATGATCCTGAATCATTACAATACGGTACAACTCATTATGCGTTATTAATGTTATTGAGTTATGAAACCCGTCATGTATTGTAGAACTTTCAATTCTTTTTCCTTTTTTACAATTTTTACAATAAAGAATAAAACAAAAAAAGGTTGTACTAGGATTTCCCAGGAGCTTGGCTTTGCTCCGAGCGAGATTTTTTTAAATTTATTTCTTCTCGTTCGACATACTTGTCTTTCGAGAAGGTTAAATTTTGCAGTACATAGTTATTGACTTTTTGGGAATGGCCATCCACAGGCAGTGGTTTATATAACTCGGAAGAATGTAACCATAGTGCTAAATTAAATGAAGCTAGGTTGAAGATTGTTTCGGTTT